>PVIR01002230.1:0-105592 GCA_004026965.1 Petromus typicus
AGAAGTTTGGTATTTCAGTCATACCCAGGATTTAAAGCCTTATTTTCTTCACAAACTGTTCCCTGTGTTCGTTTGCCTTGGCATGTCTTATGTTTTGCTTTTCTAATACTCTAGTATTTAAGCTGTTTTTCAACATTGTCCTGAGTGGCTGACACCGTATCACAGGACTTCCTGTTTTATGTTCATTATCTGAGTCCACAGGCATCAGTAAAAGTCTCTATTCCATGGTTTCAAGGTCTCTGAAATATAAAAAACGGTTTCTACATCTTTCCTCCAGGTCTCATCTATCTTAAAAGGTAGGAAGATTGCTGAGCAGGCACTTGGGGTAACAAAATTAATTGATTCCAGATTCCAAATCAACTATCTGCCTCGCTTTAGAGGTGTAATTTGAGGTATCGCGTCCTCCAGGACCTCTCTCTTCTGTGTTTCTGCTTCCGGGTTGTCCGATTACCTTTCTACAGCTTGTCAGGGTTCTCTGCTAGGTGCGTTATCAGGGCCTAGGACTGCCTGGAGAGCCAGAGGGCTGCCGAGCAACAGAAAATAACGAGTCCTTACATAACCGTGCAGTGTTTGCTGTTCTCACGGCTCTGCTCCCTGGGAATGCCGGACAGGGAGCGATTACCACTACCGCAGAAAGTGGGAGTGCCTTCACCGCTCCTGGAGAAACGATTTCAGCTAGCTCATTGCTGCCCAGAGTTCCTTTTCTCTAAAGGGATTTCGGAAATGGCAGCAGTGTGACACAGGCGCAATATCCAGAGATGTTCCAAGGGAAGAGGGCATGCGTCAGTGAGGTTTTAGAGTCTGTTATTGTTACAGATGAGCCACATTTTGCTGCAATTTTTGCTTTATTTTTATGGCTACTGAGACAGAGAGAGAAAGAGAGAGAGAGGAAGGGAGGGAGGGAGGGAGAGAAGGAGAGAGATTTGGCTATATTAACTCTTGTTTCTTTGTCTGTGACAAAATGGTAAAATTAACAGCTCAACTCTGAAAAGATACCAAAATCAGAAAATACTTCTTTGGGGATTTTCTTCTTAGGGGCCATGCAGGTTAAGATCAGAGGATTGTCTCGGCTGACCATGCTGAGTTAGACGAACATGGTCATGTATATTCTGGTAGGCTTCCTCTATATGGAAGTTCATTCAATCATCCCCCCAATTCTATAAGACACTTTTTGGATCCCTGTACAGAGAAAGAGTTAAGGCATAGGAAAGGCAAAGTATATTTCCTTAACTCACATAAATACTAGAAGGTAAATTTGGAGCTGGAACTTTGATGTCACTGATTTCTGTGCTTAAAGATGTAGAAATGAGATGAGAGAGATGAAGAGGAAAGGCCAGCTGGAGATGGAGCTAAAACTAGGCCTGACAGCACCCTTTCCAATCTTCCACCTCCACTGGTCAAGTCTAGACGACCTGTGTGATTGGATGGAAGGGAAATAAGAAGGAAAAGTATTGAAAAAACTTACATTTTCTAAAAACAACACCATGAATTTTGATGATTTTTCTTATTTATGGCTATGTAATCTAAAGAAAAGAACTTCAGGAACATCCATTTACAGCTGTGGTATCCTTGGAAATATTTTACCTCTAGTATTTAGTTTTCCTGTGTCAATTGCTGAGTATTATTAGATTTTTCACATTGTTTGGCATAGAATCTTTCCCTTGATGAAACAATGCTATTTTATTTTCTCTTAAAATCTTATAAGATGAGAAATAGATTTATTATGCCTATTTGTCTATTAGGTTTGTTATAGATTTTCACTTTTCTTAACAAAAGTTACATATATA
The DNA here is from genome assembly GCA_004026965.1 of Petromus typicus. Taxonomy (NCBI): domain Eukaryota; kingdom Metazoa; phylum Chordata; class Mammalia; order Rodentia; family Petromuridae; genus Petromus; species Petromus typicus. The sequence continues at coordinate 1,788 of PVIR01002230.1, forward strand.
GATGGTAACTTTATTTTGATATGTGGATTTATTTTTAAAAAGGGAAATACAGGTATTAAAAAAGTAATATTTAATATTACCTTCTTTAACACATATGAGCATGTAAAAGTAGAGTGATTATGAAGGAAAGGAGTGAATGCCTATTCACTGATTTATTTTACAAAATATTTTGGTAATATGCTATCACCAACTGTACACTAATATATTATATGGCAATATGCTATAACCAATTGTATTTGTCTAACATATATAATGAAAATTGAAACTTAGATCCTCTTGGTTTTTCTTATATTTGTAAATTGTTAAATTCTGAGATCAATTTGCAGTTATCTGATAAATACTTACAAACCTCGTAGCATGAATTCTTTTTTATGGTACCAGGGATGGAACTTGGGACCTTGGTAACACAAGGCAGATACTAGAACCACTGAGCTAAATCCCCAGCCAAGTGTACTTTCTTAATTACTATGTTTCTTTCCTACTTGTGACATATATATTTCATCCAAATTTTGCTTTTGGAAATATTTATTCTTATGTGTTTTACTCACAGTTGTTTTACCATATTTCAAATCATTTCAAAAATGGAGAAAAATAGATAAAGAGCTAACAAACAAAGAAAACTAGTTAATTTCTTTTCTGGTGTTAAGGTGATCACAGTATGTTTCTTTCTCTTTTTTAACAGATGAAACTGAAAAAGTTCTTACAGGAATTTAAATTTTGCTTCTGTGTGTCATGATTCCTAACACCTATGAAGAATTTCCTGTTTTCTTTTTGGAAACAAGAATGAATAATATTGGTGGAATTCACAGTGATGGGTGTGATGGATGCTCTCAAACGTGCTCATGGGTTGTAAATTTTACACTGGTTGAAAATAACTCATCCCTCCTAGTGCAGGTGTGACTAGTCCGCTTGACTCATTCTTTCACTGTAGACACTGATTATTCCTCAATATTTGTTAATTAACAAGTAGCTTTTGCTCTATACAATTTTTAATGGTGATTATAAAATACTTGAAACACTTTGCAACAGTTTTTTTTGCAAATTTAAAATTAACTCACAAAATGTAAGCAAAATAGAATAATCTACAGAAGAAAACTTTACTAGTTTAAGAGCTTCGTAGCTTAACTTTCATAGCATCTAAGACTTCTTTCAGCTATTTCATTAACTTTCATTCATGATATATACTGAATATGAACAAGAAATGTCACTGGAAGGTTCACTATATTTAAAGATATCCTCTGGGTTTTCTGAAGTAAAATATGCTCAGTCTAACTTTATCCTTTCAGATATTATGTAAAAAGTTCTAAGAAGAAGCCATTGCCTGAAACTGCGATTATGCCATCTAAAACTTCAGTCTAATTCTACCATTAGTTTGGTAGAATGCTCTGGCTAATGCTAAACATAGTAAAAGCCTCTCTTTGTAGTATTAACATTTAGTCTCATGTTGAAACTAAATCCTAACCTTATCTTAACTGTGCGATTATCAACAGCATCATGTCATCAAAAACCACAGCAAAACCAACAAACCCAGTGTTTTCACAATAACTTTTTAAAGCCTACTGGCCAAAATCTCACCTGGAGAGATCTGAGATTCATTGGTAATGTTTATTCTGATTCAGAATAAGAAATTCTTGCACGGATGCCAATGATTGCTATTCACATAACACTTGCTCTGCTTTCAACTTCAGTATTAGAACGTAAATGTGGTAGGAAAATCCTAAGTCATAAAAGAAGTAAAGATTTTCTGCTTTGTTCTCTACTACAATAAGAAAATAGGGCTTGATTCTCTTATGAAAAGCTAAAATTTCTTTCAAGGCAAATTACAGATATCCTTTAAGAGAAGAAACAGATTTTATTTACTTTTATTCTCAGAAGTTGTCTAGGGAGTTCATTTATTTCCTACAGATTAAAAACTGCAGACACAAAAGCTGGAGTTTAGACTATCATGCCTCTTCGAGTTAGCCCAGACTACACCTAGGGTGTATTTTTATATTTGCCTCCTCCTCTGTCAATCAGCCCAAACTTGTTGTGCAGAACCCCTTTTCCCCATCCTGTTTTCTTTTTTACCTTTAAGAAATATAAAACGTTTCCACTGTTAAAAAGAATTAGACTGTACTATCTCAGTGCTCCATCTTTGTATGAAAGTGACTGATTACCAAAAAGATTATCTAATAATAATTCTGCTATTAGGAGAGTAAATTTCTCATTTTACTTCTCTGAAACTTTTATTTAATATGTCCAATATCCTTTCTACCAGTTATCAATATGACCCAAATAGACCGTTATTTTCTTAGAATAATCAGTTTTTCTAAACACCTGAGAAAATTTTTCATGCAGTATTTAGGGAAAACTTTTCCTTGAAAAGTTTTCTGATAGATACTACCAGAAATAAAAGCATGATTAGCTTCCAAATATCTCAACTAAGTTGAACAATTGATTTGAATAATCAATTTATGGCTAATCTTGTTCAAACAATGTCATGCCCTTGATAGAATACATCAGATTCAAATTGTAGAGATCATTTAATCTGAACTTGCCCTATACCTTATTAACTTGATTTTTAAAAATTTTATTCGAGTTAAATGATATGATATTTGGTGTGTTACACTCATTTCTTTAATTCTGCACAATATTTTTAGGGCTTATTCTCTTATGGCATGTATTAGCAGCTCACTTATTTTTCTTGTCAAATGATATTTCATTGTATGGACATAAATATTGCTCCTGTACTATTTTCTTTAAAATGTTGTGAAACATTTAGTTTCAATTCTTCTTTAAATATTTTAGGAGAATTCAGTGATGAATCTATTGAGGTCAGGGTTTTCTCTGTGGAAATTATTTCATTTACTAATTTAAATTATTTAAATGTTATATCTATTAGATTTTCTATCTTTTTCTTAAAAGAAAAAGATACTTTGTGTCTTTTTAGGAATTTTTTTTTTTTTTTTTTTGAGACAGGGTCTCTTTTTGTCGTTCAGGCTGGCCCTGAGCTGTGCATTGAATTCACGGCAATCCTCCTGCCTCTGCCTCCCGAGTGCTGGAATTACAGGCGTGAGCCACCACACCCGGCACTGTGGTATGTGGTACTGATTGCTGCTGGGCATGAGTCTCTGCACCTAACATTGTTGTAGGTGGTTCCTGGGGATTGAACCCTGGGACCTTGCACTTGGAAAGACAGGCACTGGAACCACTGAGCTAAATCCCCAGTTCTAAGAGTTCATTGTTATAAATTTATAGTTTACAGTATTTTCTCATAAGGCTTACCTTTTTATTTCTACAAGGTTACTGATCATCCCTTCTCACCTTTTTGATGTGAGTAACTTGAATGCTCTCTCTATGTTTTCTTAATTTTATTGAACTTTTCAAAGAACCCACTTTTGATTTTGTTCATTCTCACTGTTTTCTACTCTATTTGATTCATTCTTTCTTTAGTAAGCATACTAATTATAATTTCCTATTTAGATTTAATTTTCTACTTTACTATGATGAAAGATCAATTTGTATTTCTAATACAGCACAGGCAGCCATCAGTTACCGACCTATCAAGAACTTGACTCAAAATATCTCAGTACAAAAAGTAAAAACAGGCTAGGGACATGCTTAGTGGAAAGGATCTAGTACTAAAAAAATCCTGCTAGCACTACTTTAGCTGCACCCTGTTTGTGCTCTCTTTTCTCACTCTTTGAGCAATGAAAAATAAAGGTAGAAAATCACTCAGAGGGGCATCACTTATTCTAACTCCTCTATTCATCAAGGATGCTCATCTCAGTGATATCACACAGAATGTTCTAGAAGCCTTTCTGTCCGGAAGACTGAGCTATGGTTACAGTTGCCTGAAAATCTACAGCCCCCTAGAAATTGATGCTTTTATATTCTCTCTCCTCCTTGTCTATCTGATCTTTCTTTCTCCCTCTTTCCTGCAGTTGGCACTCTGATAAAATATTATCCCATCTGTCTTCCTTGAGATCTGTGTCCTGGAGTCTCAGAGGAATATAGTCACCACTATTTGCCCCTTTGCTGACATTGTGTGGTTACTAAGCCGATGAGAAACTGGAGCATCATCATGGTTGTGGACCTCTGATTCATTGCCTAAATCTAATCACAAAATTGAAATTCTTTATTCAAACCTTTTAAGGCAGCTGAGAACCATGTCCCCTTCAACATTCCTATGAAAAGTACCTGGATTTTCTTGTGTATCTCACGTTTCATTTGACTCTATGGTATTATCAGATTTCTACCCAGCATGTTTCTACCAGTCCTACCCTTTCAAAGTCTGCAGTAATAATTTTTTATAAATGTTTGATTTTATAAATGGTATTTATCATAGTTCGTATCTTTCTGTAGATTCTTATCTTGTAAGATAAGTTATAAAAATGGAGTTGTATTACACATGCTTGAATGTGCATGATTTTGACTTGCATAATTATTAGAGATAAAAGTTAGAAATGGTTAAGTCAAGAGCAAAAGACTCCAAATCATCAGAATGTGTCCAGTGGTCCTTTTCAGTTTATCATCAGTCATCTGCATTTAGACTGGCACATTTCTGAACAGGGCTGAATGGATAAAACACAGACATTTCATAGTCTATCAGCTATTTAGGGAGTTTTGAGGGAAACTTTGACTATATGCTATTGCTAGCCTCAGGATCTTCTCATGAGCTGACATCAATTTGGAAAAAAAATATCCTCATAAGTTAAACCTAGACCCAGCCTTGAGTTTTTTCCTATTTGTTGCTAGAATTACCCTTAACTAAATGCATTTTTCTCAATGTATGCCAGTATTCCCAAGTTCTTTTATTTGCATTTAACTGTATTTTGCTTAGAGTATCTTCTTTAGGTTCACCAGGCTAATTCCCATTCATCTTTTAAGGCTTAGAAAAATGGATTTTCTGTTTCTCGGAGGCTGATATTCTTTTTTTTTTATAATCTTTATTGGTACATTAAATATACACATCATGATTGCACTCCATAATGGGGATTTGTACCAGTATAGGACACAACTTAATTCTCATTTTTTTCCCATAGCCCTACCCACCCTACCACCCCCCCATATACATAAAATTTGTTTCCTTACTTTTTTGTTACAATCTCAACATTGTAAAAAAAGGAGGCTGATATTCTTTGTGGGTTCCTAGGGGTATGAGCACAGCCTCCCTGTGACAGTGTATACTTATTCTTGTCTCTAAACTGTAAGACTCCTGAAGGTAGAGACAGACAGAGTCCCTTTTTCCTGTGTATGTGGAATGTAAGAAAACAGTTGGCAAAAAGAATCACTAAAATGTTTATTGAATCAAATTGATCTTTGGCTATAAAAAACACCCTTCTGTAGAAAATTGTCTCTAGTTATTATTATAAAACTTCAGGCCTCAAGCATATAAAATAAAGGTGCATTTGGAGTCATTAGATAAAATAGATAAATCTGTAAATATATACTCAGTGATAGCTGTCATCACAATTCTCATGGTGGTAGACAGGAAGATTGCTTCAAAGGAAAAGTCACAATAATGGAGAAATGTTCCACAGTTTGAATCCATTTGTGCTTTGGTAGTTGAAGATAAAGCACTGGAAAAAATGGCAATAATGATAATAAAATCGTTGAGCCTAAAACAATGTTGGTGCAGAATTGCAGATGCCACAGGGCCTTTTTCTCCAAGGGTTCGTGTTCACAAAAGATGGCTTGATGTGCTCCATAGTTTACCTTATAATTTTTTTTAAACCTAAGCAGCTATTATGATGACTGAAGTGTAAAGATTTTTAAAGAAATAATGGGCAGATTTTAATGATTGATATAATTTTTATAGCATATTCTATGTCCTCTGAGTTCAGAATCTTAACACATTTTATAAGCTATTATGTGGTGGTAGGGGATCTGAGAATACTTGTAAAATAACCATATTTTCTTAGTGTTTACATATTTTATTCCTTTAAGTGCTACTATGGGATTTTAAAATGCGCTGTAGTCCCTTTATAGCGTATAAATGCTGTGGGTTAAACTATCCAAATAGTGTGTGTCTCAACCACTTGATATGAAATGTCTACTGTTTATTACTGCAGAATATAAAATGAAGTAAGTATTAATCCAATTCTTTACCACTACAGGTAATAATACATTTATTTTTATTCAAAATAAGATAACTTTTAAGAAAAAAGTTGTGACTTAAAGAAGAAAGACATTTGTAACAGAATATTTTAAATTATATACAATTACCTGTATGTTAAAGTTTCCAGGAAAATAAGTCACATTTAAGGATTGGGGTAAAACTGGAAAAAGAGCTTGAGTGGAAATTTAAAAATGAAATCTTTCCTCTTCTCATTTACTTAGGAACTAGTAAGTTAAGTAAAAGTACTTTAGTGTAAAAATATCACTTTTTAGTTGTACCTTGTATTTCTATATTTTTTATGTATATTTATACTTCTGTATATATATATGCATGCATGTGTAGGTGGAGATGTTTTTATAGCTGATGATATATTTTGCAGGGTTGTAAAGAATAGGTTGCCAAAACCAAAGAGATTGTTGAGAAAGAGTTAGATTGCAAGGGTTAGCAGAGAAGCAATTTGGCAAAAACACAACAGGCAAGGCATTTGGAACTGAGGTTTCATTTTGTGAGTATCTGCTTCTTCACCTCCCAGTGGAATTGTCAGTAAACTAAAACATGAGAAGGTACAGATCTGGAAGACACGGAGTTTTCATGTTAAGAGTTAAAAAGATATGGAATCCTATTTCCGGTTTAATATATGTAAAGACAGAGGACAGGGCATGCTGAACTGGCACTCAGGGTTAAACAAATCCATGCACATCTTCATCTATTGCCTGGGGACGGTGAGCTCCAAGCCAGCTTCGCACTGATCAGCAGAACATGTGTTGATGATCTGGACACCACCTAGACCTCACCGGCCAGCATGCAGATCCTTTGTGTGGAACCTAAGTACAAAGCAGGACAGCAGCCACCGCTGTTGTAAGTAGCTCATGTCCTGGGCATGTAGATGAGACACCTATCCACCTGTTGGGATGTTTCTCAATTCTTGGGGAAACATGTTTCTTAAATCACACAAGGAGTCCTGAATTAAAGTCTTGCTTTGAAGTCTTGAATCATGTCCCTCATCATAGATGGACATATGTCAGTTTATAAATTATTAATTTTTCAGTCATGGGGGGCACAGGAAGACCATTTCTGTTAGCTGTTTTCAGTTTTCCATTTCCCTCAGCTGTCAACAGACAGTACCAGCACACTGACACAGTTACACTATTCTACCAATCTGTTTTCTCTTCTGCAAAACAGAGAAACTATCAGTGTTGAAATTTGTGACTGTCATATGTTTAAAGAAGCTAAGGAATTCAAAGTGGGGTGCAGAGTTTATGGAACATCCCATGCTTACTTTTAAAATGCAAACCAAAATGCCCCCAGTTACTAGATATTATCTTGCTTTTGTTCTTTTGTAAATATAGAGTAAAACAACCAGCAAAGTATAAAATCAAAATGCATAGACATGCTCAGCCCAAACACTTTAAAAAAAACTACATTAACATGGATACAGTTTTCATAGGTAGAACATTTTATAATAATTATAAACAAAGACAAAGTGATATCATATTGTGTGATACTTTGTGTATAGGTAATTATACTCTGTGAAATTTTATGGCCTGTTTAAACATTTTATGTGCTAATATGATTTCTAAATGCTGATTTCTAAAAAACTTGCTTATGGTGTGTTGGCTTTTTTCTATCTCTGCATCCGTTCTGAATTAATGTACTTCAGTAATGCATTTGGAAGACATGAAAGCATTTTCATTTTAAATATATTTTAATTGGTTATAACAATTAAAAGTAATAGACATCATCAAATATTAAAAAAACCTATCTCATATCTTTGTAATTGTTGTCCTAGTTAAATGACTCCTTTGATTTTATTATACTTAAAGATTTCTACAATGGCTGGTACACCATCCTTTGGTATTCCTAGCCTTTTGATGAATCGGAGGGAAGTTTATAATCCTTGTTTATTGGTCATCACTGGAAATGAGGCTGGTAGTTCAGAAGTATGTGGGGCTTAGTGGTTGTCTTGTTTTCATGTCCCCTTCTAGAGTCAGCATAGCCAGGGTAGTCAAATGCTGAACCTCTTCTAAGCCAACAATCTTCAAATGGAACTGGTAAGCAACTGGCAGCCTGTCACTCTTCCACATCGGAAATTATTTTACTATAACAACCCAATCAGATCACCTCATTTTCATGCAGGAAATACTATGAACTCTATGTACTATGAACTCCATACTTTGCGAATGTCAGTGCTAGGCTGCCCTGTTAAGTTTTCTTCTCCTATGGGCCTCTCTCAAGTGCTCCTTGTTTAATTAGTTATTTGTCTGCATATCCTCCACCATAATGACTGTGTTAGATCAACTTTCTGTACCTTTTTCAGTTCACAAATATAGTTTTCCAGTCAGTGTTCACTGAGACTCTGTTATTCTCTGTGTAGGTGGCTCTTTCAATGAATCAGTTAAGAACTGAGTTCAGCTAAGTTGCTCTTGGTTGCTGAAGTGCACATCGCTGTAGAACTCTAGAGCAAATGCTCAGACTCAGGGGTAAAAGTTTAATACAAAATTGAACACACTCCTTGGAATTTACATCAAAGAAATAATTGTACAAATGAGTAATTATCTCAATAATTCACCGCAAGTGCGTGACTCGATTGAGTTGTTTATGACGAGTTGAAAATATCCTCTTAGAACATGTGGATAAATACATAGAATAGCAACAACTGTATGATGCAAGATAATATGTTAGACTAGTTTTATATATTTGCTGACAAAATTTAAATTCATTTTTTGTTAAAAAATTGTTTTAAAACAATATATAATGGACCAACCTACATTAATAAAAGTAAACACTCAAATATGTGTGCACAAATAATGAAAAAATAAGGTACTAGATACTATTTATATTGAAATACTAGGACGATAAGCAAATTTTACATAAAACTTCCTATATTTATATTTTCTCCATGCACATTCAATGTCTGTGTTATATTTGTATAATATTTGAGAACTTCTAATCATGTTCCTTCCTACTCTGTTAGAATACTTCCTAAAAGATCAAAAACTAAAAACATTCTCCCTATCCAACTTTAGCATCACTTCTTTGCTATTTTCTCCATTTAGAAAAACCTATTAAAATACTCATCCTTAGTTTTGCTTCATTTTTCTCACTTGGAAATCATTTCTCAAACAGTTCTGGGTTTTAACATTCATTGCTCCTTCAGAGTTTTCTCAGGAAGATGATCAATATGTACTTGTTTCTAAATCTTGGAGTTGAGAATCCCTTATCTCTCTTGAACTCATTGTACTGTTGACTCCTCTCACTAAGCACTTGCAAGGCACCCGGAGCTCTAACACCATAGTGTTTGTGGAATGTTAATTGTTTTTAAATTCTCTCCCTCCAACTGAGCTGTAAGCTCCATGAAGGCAGCCCAGTCAATATGATTCGTAATCCTGTTACAATCTCTCATGTACAATAGGGAGCCACATTGCTATTAAATAAATCTAATGAGCAAGAGAATAATACTGTGGAGACTTGAGTCACAACCATCCTGACATAACAACTGGGGTCGGCATCAGAACTTTCATTTTAACTTGCCACCAAAGTCTTCCATGACAACATGACGGCTGCCTCTTCAGTTTCTAGATGGTCTGAGACACAGATTTACCTCTTATAGAGTTCTTGAAGGAATGTTATAACATCCTCTCCTGGGTGGGGTTGAGGAATGGTCGGACATTGTCTCTCCAAAAACACTGAGACCTGTCAGTGTATAGGAGAGACTGTGAGGAGTCCGAGCCTTCATTTATCCAATTTAAGTTACAACCATCCTCGGACTGGTTTCTAAGGGGAGGGTTCACTGTATTTTCTTGTAGAGCACCTGAACATCCCAAAATTTCATTTTTCCATCAATACTGTGTTTTAGTGACAGGACTGAAAATAATTTTAATGTTATACTTGATTTAATGTTATACTTGATTTAATGTTATACTTGATTATACATTCAGAGAGAGAGAAAAAAAAAGAACCTCATGCTGAAAACTGCCACAAGGAAGTCTAGTTATAACATAACTTAGTGAAAAGAGGGAACCAAATCTGAGAATATAAGTTCCATTTTCTAACCTCATGGGTAGATTTAGCAAAGAGCCTCTTTGTTCTATGCCTAACCTCTGGTTCCCCCCATCAAATACATTCTTTAAGTATGACACACACATTTGCAGATGAAAAAATAAGAAAAAAATACAGAATTCTTGTGATTTATAGAAAGAGATTGCATTAAAGTCATTTAGCTGCAAAAAGCCTAATTAAAATCAGAGGCTTCAGGGTGCCAGCTGTCTGTGTTATTTTCAGTTAGGGGCTATGACCTTATTTAAACTGAGTTCCAAATTCCCTCCCTCGCTCAGGTAACCAAGAGAGTAGCCCTTAGTCAATGCAAAGAGAACATAGTCCTCACTTCTTTCCAGGCTTGTATGTGGGACTTAAATATCCCCCCCAAAAAAAACCACCCTCCACTTCTGCTTGATAAAGGTAATTTCTGACTATCTATTTAGCTGCTGTGGAGAAGGAATTCCTTTTTCTGATGTGAATGTAAGGTGGTTATTGAGGAGAAAAGGGATGGTAGCTTTTGGAGCGACCAATTCTTATCTGCTCTATGATATGTAGGCCTAGACTGATGACCTTGCAGTCTTCTTTAATGAGTTTCTCAAATGAGGATTTGAAGAGCAAAGAAAATTGCATTTTGGCTTTCTTCAAGATTCTAGCAATTTGTTCTGTGGTGCAAAGTATAGGGCAAAATACTGTGAATAATAGAACTCTATTCATTCCAGATGAAGCAGAAATACACTTTTATTCACTCAACATACTTCTTTCTATTTTTTAAAAAGCTACAAAAAGTTTATGCATTTATTAGGTGTGGAATTCAGAAAGATAATCCCCAGTTCAATAGTATTTGCAAAATAACTCTGTCATATTATATGCAAGAGAATAACTTTATCCTATCTTCGTTCTATGCAAGAAAAAGACACACCACAGAGAAAGCTAACATATGCTAAAACATCTATGGGCTTGCCCTTGAAATCAAATAATCACTTATTGTCTTGGAAGTGTCATAGAAATTTGTTGTGTCGTAATTAGCAATTTTGATAAAAAAATCATAAGGCGATGGGGACTCAATTCATGTAACTCTTAATCTAGATTATAGGTAGATAATATGAACAAAGTAAACAATTCACTTGACTAAAAAGGCAATCAAATCATTTTTTTCTGATGATAATAAACTGATTGGCACCAGTGAAATAGCTCTTGGTAAGTCTGCTTTAAAATTAAATGACACTGTGTCTCCTATTCAAAGGACTGTACATAGAATTTCTTACACTCTTACCAGGGAAAAGGCAGAACAATCTTCAATTCTTAGCAGTAGCTTTGTACTAGTCATTGTACTGGGTAAAACAGCATATCCAGTCTTCTTTTCTTCCCTAGAGTTGAACCCGTGCTCTTTGGACTTAGGGTCAGACACGGTAATGATAAAGTACATCAAAGAGCAAGGGGATATACTTAACATGCAGTTGGAGATGGGCAAAAATAAAAAATGAGGGTCCTGATATAAATGGTTTCGGTTTGGTCTGTGGTCTGACTTTAACAGAAGATCCAAGGGACTAGGACTTCCTGCAGATGTGGACGCCTGAGGTTCAAAGGGAGACACCAAAGGAGTCTTAGCATTCCACACTCATCAACTTGTTCCACCCCTGTCTTCTTTCCTTGTCTATCATTACATTATTTCTGCTGTCAGTGTTGAACTTCCAGTGGGCTCTGTTCTTTTGAATGAATGTCGTATTTTACCTGAGAAAGTTAGACTACTTTAGAAATGTTTTACTTTCCTCTCTGAGTTGTCTCTCTTTGTTCCAGGATCATTTGTTCTGTTATTGGTTCTGATCCATATTCTGCATTGGAGATTTTTCTCCCATGTTATATCATCACTAGTACCTCCATTTCTGCCCCCAGCAAGCCTCATGCTTTTCAGAGGTGGCTGGATCTAGAGTTTGTGATTCTGGAATTAATGGTGTCTCGCCCTGGGTGTGAATGTGACAATTATATGTATTCACAGAGTATCTCATGTTCTATATCATTTTTTAAAAAAAGGTACTATTAGGAAATATGCTGAGAGATAAGTACATGAAAATATTTCTTTTTAGATCATGATTCACAGCATATTTATCATTGTTACTCTCTAATAATTTTTGTTATGAGAAATAATTTTTTCATACAACACTCTTTATATTTTCTTTATTAATATCTACTTATATTAAAAATTTAAAAGCATAAAAGGACAGAAAGAGAACCTGCTGCTTGCTGTTTTTACTTCACTGCTTGCTACTTTGTACTTGCTTTTCCATGCAATGATTCTCCTCTGCAAGGGCCCTCTGCCTTGCCATCCTGCCATAAATACAGAATTATGAGCTGAAGCCTCTACAGACTGTAAGCTGAAATAAACCTTTTCTTTGATAATTTTGTCTGAGTGTTGGGTATTTTGTCTCGGCAAAGAGAAAAGTAACTAAGACAATATGTTTCTCAATGACCAATGATACATAGTTCTGAGGAAAATATTTGAAACCTGACTGAAAATTTGACAGAAAGATGCAGATAGAAGGACACTTAATATGTGGATAAATAATTTTATTTAAAGAGTAATGAAACAACAATGGTTACTTTTTATTAGAAGGCCTCCCCACAATTAAATATCTACAGGAATATAATTTGGGGCCTTGTGCCTCAAGAATAATCTTAATGTAATTCTTTGACAGGTTTCAACCTTGTATTAGTATAATATAGGCATAATCTTATACTAGCAGTTTTTAAGCTTAACATAGGTATTGGGGCAATAGTTTTGAGAATTGTGTACACTGCTTTTCAGAAATGATTTTGCTATCAATATAGTGCCTCTTTTATGTTCTCAAATATACTAACATCTCCGTGAAATAAATTTTGAGATTTCTCTGGAGCTGGGAATAAATAGCCACTTGGCTAGAGGGAAATGGAATAATGTTTAGAGTATGGGTGCAAATATGATAATGTTCACATTTAGCCCTGGCTCAACTTTATGATTCAGACATTTTAAGTGTCCCTAGTTGCCAAGGTTTTCTGAGTTTAATTAAGCTTAGTTTTTCCACTACATTTTCCTTCTCTCCTTATTGGCCTATCAGCTTTGGGTATCTACTTTCTTCTGAGTCATTTACTATTTATCTATAGTCTCATGATTTCTGATAACAGACAGGCTATCTGTTAGAAAACTTACTTCCTTTTCTTCTAAAACACCACTTCATTTTTTTCCCCTGAGTCTTCCTTAGGGCTATGTGACTCAGTTCTGATAATGAAATACGAAGGTGTTAAGCACATTATCCAGGCCTACCTCACAGTAGCCTTAGTACACAGTCTTCTTATGTTTTGCTCTTTCTTCCATAACCATCTGCAAAACCATATGATAAAAATAGAGGCAATCTCTAGACTTAATTGTTTTTCCCCACTGGCAACATGTTGAAGCTCTTCCCTACAATAGATGGTTTAGGCACATAGAACTGTAGGAGATAGTTAAGGTTAAGTGCAGATTTAGAATGGTACTCTAATCTACTGCAGTAAGTGTTCTTGCGATGGGAGGTACCAAAGAGATCTTGCTCTACACCATGGGAGGAAGACAAGCGAGGAGACAGCCACTGGAACCTAGAGAGAAAGACTAACACATGTCTGTTCTTGGTACTGAAACCCCAGCCTCCACAACAATGAGAAAAGTAACTTCTGTCATTATTCCTAGTATTTAAGACATGCTGTCTGAAGTATTATGCTATGCTGGCTTGTGGTTATGGAAGGTACAATTCTTTCAAAGTCATTTTTAGTACTATGTGCTAACTCACAATTCTCTACTAGGAGATTTAATCTAATTAGACTCTCTATACTATATGTATGTATTTATATATAAAAAGAGTATGTAATTAGATAAATATGTTTAATTAATATATTATGTATATTTTACCATGATGGATGTTGTTTTGCTCTCAAATATCAACTATAAAAAGCCTTGGGTTCCAAGACCCATATACTTGGCTCACATGAAGAAGACATGTTGAAAATGATCAGACTTGGAACTGGGATGAGGTCAGGATTGTCCCTGCTCTCTTCTGTGCGTGGTTGACTCAACATTTAAATTAGACTACACATGTGCTCTGGCCATGTTTGTCTTCAATTAAGCATAGTGGGTGTTGGCCATAGGGTTCTGGCCCGCAGCTACCTTCTCTAATCTAAGTTTACCACTGATTTTTTTTAAAAAGCATACTTTAATATCTTTTTTAGAATTTCATTTCTGTTTGTATAGTTTTTTTGTGTATCACTGAGGATTGAACCCAAGGCTTTGTTCTAGCTAAACATACCCCAAATCCCCTTCTTAGTTTTCTGTATTTTATTTCATTTGACCACAGCTATAAACAAGAAGAAATGAAGATGTTCCAAACTTCTGTAGGAAAATTAGATTTTTACCAATAGTCAGGGCCTCCTGCTAAATTCCTGAAAAGAAATTCCTCAAATTCATAGATTCATGACAGGTTCTTTCAAATTTTTTTTTTAAAAGAAAGTCTTTCAGTAAATAAATCTGTATTTGGATTCAAAGTCAGTGAAGCTATACAGAGTTGTTACTGGTTCCCAGAGATGAACCACAAAATCTACTACTGTTCCACTCACTCCTTTCACACATCAGGCTAGGCTTTTGTGTATTTGGATCCTTGGATGTGGGTCATGTCCTTTCAAACACTGGTGTAGACAGGCAACTTTCTCCTTATTGCTTTGACTTACTACCCAAAAGTAGAAAAAAAAACACAAAACTTGAATTGCTAGCCAAGAAAACATTATAGTTGAAAGAGCATTTTCCTTCTCACTGCCAGTGTCATAAAATGGAACAAGAAAAGTGACACCACAAATGGCCAGTCCTGGGTCTCATTGGTTCTTCTATATGGTACATAACTGTACTGTGAAATCTCTTCTCCATACACTGGCAGAGTTACCTGGAAAGATGGAGCAGATGCTAGGTTGGGCTCAAGAAACTAAGAGAAACAGTGGAAAGTATTCATAATGAAGCAAGAGGTAGTATTAGCATATTCTAGCATTGCAAAAGGGAAGAAAATCTCAAAGAAGAGACAAGAAGAAAAACATAATAAAAGTAGGCAATGGAGATGGCAGTTATAATTCATATGGCATGGAGTGGTGATGCCATTGTGTTAGGAAGAAAGGTATCAACTGTAAAATCTCGTGACCACATCATAGTCATGTGTGGAATGCTCATGCAAGCAGTCTGTTGTACAGATGAATCAATATATATGAAGGAAATGAAATTAGCTTATGACAGAGATCACCATCTGTCCATGTTTGTTGAAACAAGAGCTAAGATATGGATCAACCCAGGTATCACCAGTAGATAAAGAAAATGTTGTGTATAAAAACACAGTGATGCATTTGTTTAGCCATAGAAGAGAAATAAAATTTTTTCATTGGCAAAGAAATAGATGGAAATTGAAAAACATTATGTTAAGTACATTAGCAAGACACAGAATAACAAGTAAGTACCACACATTATGTCTTGAATGTGAAAGCTAAAAATAAGTCTTAATAAGATCCTAATATAGAACTGTGGTGATATATTTTGAGAAGGGTTGTAGAGAAAATGGACAGAGGGAGACTGGCTTTGAGGAGTGCATGTGGTAGGCATTTGTTTAAATATCACCTGGACCTATTAACATGTGTAATTAATGTATATTAATAGAAAATAAAATACTTTTTAGAAAATATGGGTATATATGGGCTTACAGCTTCCTGTCACACTTGTAAAAAATAAGGAACAAATAATACACACTTTGGTGAACTAATTGCTCTTATTATTTTTGCACTACTTCCTCAGTGAACTCTTGCTCTGAGGTGTTAAATGAAGGTGTCAAATTGCTATATGCATTATGATGTGAATAATGATACAGAAGATGATCTTTAAAGGGTCTAGCTAAAGATTTGTTGTTTTATGGCAAGATTTAGCATTGCTCCATGTTTGGAATTGATTTTCTTTCAGGAAATCTTGTTTCTCAAATCAGTAATGTGAACAAATATACGGTGCCACTTTGATAATATATAAAACGCCTGTTTTCATTCTTCCAATGGCACATCAAATAAACAACGGATTACTTCTGACATTTTTGACTACATTTTTTTCCCTCTGAGTACAACTTACCAATGGAAAAATATTGGTGCTCTAGTGTTTTTGCTTTTTCTTTTTCTTCTTCTTCTTCTTCTTCTTCTTCTTCTTCTTCTTCTTCTTCTTCCTCTTCTTCTTCTTCCTATTCCTCTTGTTCCTCATCCTCTTCCCCTCCTCCTCTTCCTTCTTTAAAACATTTTTTCCCCCTGGGGGAGATGGTTAATTGATTCAGCTGTTATCAATGCCATTTACATGGACTGGGGTCAACACATGCCAGGAGGTATTTACAAAGGTATTCTGTTGTAAACTGAGACTGATAACAGCAGCCAAATCTCTTTATTCTCCAAAAATGTACTCAGACCAGTGACACACTAATACTTGCTATAGCATCTATGATCTGGGCAATAGTTTATTTCAGTTCAACCTTTATAAAACCTTGTATTACATGCATATTAAAAACAATTCTAGGGTCCGGGGAGTTAGCTCAGTGGTTCCGGTGCCTGTCTTGCAGGCGCAAGGGCCTGGGTTCGATTCCCGGTAACCACATAACAATACTGGGTGTGGAGACTCACCCCAGCAGCAACCAGTACCACATACCACAGTGCCGGGCGTGGTGGCTCATGCCTGTAATCCCAGCGCTCGGGAGGCAGAGGCAGGAGGATTGTGATGTGAGTTTGAGGCTGAGCTCAGGGCCAGCCTGAACCACAAAGCGAGACCCTGTCTCAAAAAACCTGAAAAAAAACAAAAAACAAAAAACAATTCTAACATTAATTTTGAGGAAAGAGCTTTATGTTGGCTATTAAGGTCATAAACTCTGTGTATACTTTCTGTTCAACTAAAGACATTCCTGTATTTTTCCTTCTTATTCTTAATGGACTTTAATAAAGAAAAAAGACACATACAGAGAGGATTGCAATAAACAGCAATAAGGAATGTTTTCTAATGGGTACCCTGAACTCACTAGGACCTTAATAACTATGTCACATCAGTTTCATTTTTATATGTTCTCAAAGGAATGTACTATTGCTTATCTATTTAATATAATCATTTTGGATACTTAAGATTTATCCAGAGCTGATGGTCAAAATATCTAACAATAAGTACAGCTCCACTACAAAAGGATGATGCAAACAGTGCCAGTCTCTGCTCTCTGGTTACTGATATCACCCCAAGATCCCAGGTTGTTTGCATGTTCTTGGTGCTTGAGGATAAGATCAAGAGTGAAAAGACACATCCAAGAAAGAGGAAGAAGACTCAAGTCACCAGGGGATGAAGTGAAGATTCACACACAGCAGAGCCAAAAAGCCTGTGAGAAATGAACACCTGAAGAAAATAGGCAATTTGGTGGTTGTGGAATGAGTACTAGTTATTGTTATGGGTCTAGATATGTTTATTTACTACTTTTTGAAGATATATATTTATACATATTTGAGACAAATAACTACTGCTGGTTTAAAGTTCACCTTCTATGCCTTAGTGATGATACACAATCCTTGGAATATTACTCATATTTTGCTGAGTATCAGAATCATCCACATATTTTGTTAAAATATTTTGCTAGGGCCCTAGCCCTGGAGATTCTGTTTTTCTTTACGTCTAGAGAGTGACTTGGGTACATATATATGTGGGCAACTTCTATGCAGCTTGAAAGGTGGAAGAGAACAAAAGAGTCGAGAAAGTTACAAGAACACCATGATTATTATTATGGTGTAGTGTGTGTGTGTGTGTGTGTGTGTGTGTGTGTGTGTGTGTGCACTGGGCATCAAGGAATGTTCTTTGGAACAAAAGCTAGATTTAATTTGAAAAAAAACAAAACTGAAAATGCTAGAGATACATTTTGAGCAATCTCAACTGTTCCTGTTGATTTTATATTAATCATGTTCTATCAATCCCAAGTTAAAAATAGATATTCACTTTTTTAACCTAAAGTATTCTCACAAAACAAATTGATGATGTGTCTATCAGATGAATAAAATGTGCTGGTGGAATTTGATAAAACAGGAGATAACGAGGTGATGAAATTAACTGGTGATATTCCTTTGTCCTCTTCAAAGTAACAGACAGCTTTGTCAATGAAAGTAAGAGACGTTAGAAATGATGAGTACAGTGGAAGGTCCCCAGTGAATGCAGCCTTAAGATGTTGGAAGTAACATATGAACTGGTCTAAAACCTGACCAATCAGTGATGAAGATGAAAAATAGAAAGACACAGAATCAGATTCACCAAGGAGGCTAGTCAGGTCTCATTTTTCCTACCTCATCTCCACCTTAAGCTCTTTGATCTGAATTGATTTACTCATCAAGTTAAATTTCATAGTTGTTTTTGCACAATGATGGATTTAGATGATGCAATTTGTTTGGGGACTCTTTAAAGTTAGGGTCTTATGAGAGAACACACCATCTTTGTAGGAAGTACCTTGTCTATAAGACATGATGAAGGATGAATGCTGCTTTTCTTGGCTGGTCAGAACTAGAGACTAAAACATACAATTTTGTACCCCAAATAAATTAATCAGTACTAGGAAAAATCCCTTCACATCCTATTTTATTCCTCCTCCCAGTACAAGACTTCTGGAAATGATTTGCTTAGGAAGAACTTAATGTACACATAGATTAACATATACATTCTAGAATGTATCAGTCGGGGATGGGAAAGGCCACAGCATATGTCAGAATTTCATAAGGAAATTTAAAAACACCTTATGTAGGGATTGGTGAAATTTTTGGCCCCAACAAGGCAAACTGTTTTTCGTGTTTCTGAAGCATGTAAATGGCTACCGGGGTCTTTTGTAAACTGACAGAAAGTCCAGTGATTCCAGTCATATTTGGCACAAAACATCAAAATGAAAGACATAAAACCACTTCCTAATTTCCACTTTCTCATTCGTGCAACTACCTATAACTAGCTGAAATGTAATTTTTCCCATAACCTGAAAGATGAAGCTGAGATATGAAATTGTTTAATCATTAAGTATAAATAATGATTAAGGGATAATTACAACTTTAGGAATTATTATCAAGTTAACATTTTTGCCATTATCACCCAGGAATTCAAAGAGTTTATAAAAATATGCTCACTTTTACTCATGCTGTAGTATTTTTAGCTAGCATTGGAAAAAAGAAAGGTTGCTGACATTCTGTTTTTGGCAAGAATAAAAATAAATAATGATTAAAACTGCAAGTAGGGTAGTAAAACCACACAAGTCTTACATGGGATTTCTTGTAATTTGTATTAAATGCAGTCATTGAGCTCAGCATTTCATTTTGAAAACTTTATCTTTCATATGTATATAAACATTTTTCTAAGTAGCTTCATTTTGATTGGGCTTATAATGGTATGATATTGATAATAAAATTATAATAAATGATAATATAAAACTAACTGGATGAAAATATTTTTCTATTACATTGCTAAAGTAAATATTTTAGCAGTCACCAAAATCAGTGTTAGCTCTTCATGTCATGAAGTCATCAGCAGAACATGTTATTTACAAATATTAAAGTATAGAGTATGCTCCCAGCATGCATTTACACCACACATATGCACCTGTGTAGTGTATGTATATCACAGTATATAGAGAATATGTGGCTGTAAAAATATCTGCTTTAGAAAATTCTTATAAAGTAAGGCAGTTGATTATAGGAAAGAAATAGAAGATAGAGAAACAAGTTATAAAAGGAATTTTCCCATATGTTTTTGTACCATTTTCATGGGTCTTAAGTGACACATTAAAATTAATTTTTAAAATGAATTAACTTGTACTAACTGATTCACTTCTATTACTATATGCTTTTCAAAATTCTAGACTTTTCACAAAAAGTCAGGTTCATTAACACACAACATGGATATATTATTAAACACTGTTTAATAATTTAAACAGTGTTTTAAACTCGGTAGCTCAGTAATTTTTACATAGATGTTTTACTGCCAGTACACGCAAGATAGAGACTATTTCCAGAACAGTGTATCTCTTTTAAGAAAAAAAAATACTAGATGTATTCAGAAGATGGGGGGAGATAATTATAGATTATAAATCATAAAACGTTCAATCCTGTTGAACAACCACATTGGTTCCTTTGCTACAGGTGTAAAATTATTTCTGCACTTTGAAACTTTCAGGTCATTCTTAACATTAACTTGGCGTGGAAGCAGGTATGAAGCTGAGAGACAAAGGAGAAGCATTAATATTCCCATCGCTACATAAAATGCTATTTTTATTTGACTAATTTTTCTACAAATATTAACCTATTCCAATTAAAATTTATTTCAAATACAGAAAAGAACTTGCTTTTAGAAGATGAGATGATTGTTAACTCTGATGTAATTCTTTCTTTTTTTCTTTTTTTCCCAGAACTGAGGATCAAACTCAGGACCTTCCACTTGCCAAGCAGGTGGGGCCTCCCTGACCTACATCCCCAGCCTAGCTCCACTATACATAGTTTACATCTTCAGTCATATTTTCTGTCTTTCCAGTGTTGATCTTGGTTTAGTCCCATTAGCCCAAGGATATATAACTGGCATCTGCATGAGTGTACATTATTCACTTTTCCCTCGTCGTTGCGTTTCCTTCTTTTTGTCATTCTGTGTTCTATATACCATCTCCTTCTTTCCTCAGAGGGGGATTGGAGGATGAGCTACTTGTTCAGCTGTGGGAAAGTTCTGGGATCTCCATGTTCCCAACTTACAGTTCTGGTAAGAATGACTTGGGCAGTCTGTGAGTGATCTGCCTTTCTCATTTCTCTCCTCCCCTGCTTAGCTTCCTGCAACTGGACAGATGAATTGTTTTGTCTTAACAACATTTCCCTGGGAATATTTATGAACTCTTCCACACAGCCATAGCTCTTCACTTACAATGTTTTGCACAGGACAACTGTACATTTCCCTACTTCCCTTATGGATCTTGAGGTTAAAAAAAGAACCTATCAAGAAAGAACCCCAACCTTTCTGTTATCTCAAGAGAAATGCTCCCTGGCATCCATAATGTTGAGTAGGTTGTACTATTTTCATTCTCCCTAAATAATTCTCAATACTTCACTGGGCCTCCAGAGTTTTCATCGGTGTTGATCTTGCTAATTATATATTGGCTTCTGCCATCTACCTGTAGGAATTAATTAAACATTAAACAATGGCATTTTCTTCTGCTTTTCAGAAGTGGGGAAAAGGGAGGCTGATGCTCTCATCCTTCTGCACGAAATGCATGTACCCAAAATCTTCAGCCCACTGAATCCCAGCCCACCCGGCCATCCCTTTCATTTTCTTTTCCTTTTTGTGAGGAATACGCAAGTATGTGCTTGTGTTAGAGTAAATGGCCTTGGTATCACTGGAGTGTACTTGTAATTCTGTGACTAGAGGTGGAAACCTGTGAATGCTGCAGGGTAAGTTCAATACGCTTTCAAACATCAAAGCTATGATCAATGAGTTAGGGATTTCCGAAGCAAATGCTGAATCAAAGGAACCAGCAGACCATGCTGAGTCACTGCACTCCAGAACATTGAAATATTGGAAGCACTACTTGAAATCGTACAGCCCCA
This sequence comes from Petromus typicus, assembly GCA_004026965.1. NCBI lineage: Eukaryota > Metazoa > Chordata > Mammalia > Rodentia > Petromuridae > Petromus > Petromus typicus. Next base: position 23,569 of record PVIR01002230.1, read on the forward strand.
TCTTCTTCTGTCTTTATACACGGGCCATTCTCAACCCATCAGTACCCAGCTAGCAACTCAGAGAGCAGAGCCCCAAATAGAGCTGTCTTCATATTCTAACTTTCTTTCCATTTGTACTATGACATATTCCCAAACACAACAAATAGTGACCAAAATGAGATATCCAGAATGTGTCAAAATGCTGTTATTTAAAAAGACATGACTCTTTTCAGTCAATATTCAAAATACTGCTGAAAACGAAGAAAGAGCAATTTGGTTTTTGTTTTTTTGCAAAATATCAAGCAGAGATAATCCAGATCACGAGGTGCACGCGAACAAATTTTATGTGGTCTCGGGATATGCTTCCATTTATATAAATCACTTTCTCATCTGCAGTTCCAGGCCTTTCGTCCTGATAATGGGAAATAGCTTTTTCTAGTGTTGGTTGCGTTTGTGCAAAAAAGATCTTCATGACAAATTATTTAAGAAGACTTATACTACACATCAAAGCAAGGGAAGATTATTTCCTTCAGAGCATGGACGTTCTTGAGAAGGTCAAGGGGGTCTTGATAAAGTATGAGGAGGAACTACTTTATTCTGAATCACTGTGTTCTTTCAAATACAATATTCCAGGAAGCGGTGGGGGAGGAAAGCTTTTCATAGTTCTTTACAGGTACATAACAAATGATAATGGTAATGTTCTGAAGGATGAAATATCAAAATTGTAGGCAGGCTGCAGAATTACTTCTGCTTGTAAACTTCTCTTTTTCTCACGCAAGTATGCGATAGCACTTAGTAAAAGATCACAGAAAATAGTCATTAAAACAAGTTTATAAAATAACAGATAGAAAATCCATTAAAATGTTGATAGTGTGTTCTAAATAAATTTCACAAATGAGATGAAATATACTTATGTAAAATAAAGTGGATTATTTTACTTATAAGTATATGTGGATGTGTTTAAGAGAATCTTTTCTCTTAAGGAAAACTGAAATTATTCTAGTTTCTACTTTAGGCTAGGCACTCTATATGCTAGTAAATGTTTCACCTTATGTAAATTTCACAATAATCCATGTGAGAAAAATAGTCTCCAAAAAATAACCTAGACTTATCAAAGTCACATGAAAATGGAGAACAGAAATAGAATTTAATTCCAAATCTTAATGAATTTCACTTTCCATTGTGGAGCCATTCATAATTGGACATAAAACACTGCTCAGCCTAGATTGGGGCGTGTTTCAGTTACTGCTTGTCTTTCCCTTTTCCTATTTCTTTTCTTTCTCATTCTCTTTATTCATTAGAATAATTTGAAATGACAGGTCATAAAGTTTCAAATGACATACTTTCCATCATTTGGTATATAACCTTTTATTCTTCAGATCATCATTGTATCTATTAACATCTTGTCTTCAACTTTTGCAAATATCTTGCTACTTTTCTTTTAGATTCATTATACTTTATACATGATGTTGTACCTGGTGTAATGAAAGTCAGTTATTAAAATCAGCATTTCAAAGTTTCACTTACATTGATTTCAATTTCACAGTAAACTCAATTAATTAATGAAACATTATTAATAAAACAACTGAGCTTGAATTTCTTAGGACTGATGAAAAGTTAGGATACAGGTAAGTAAACATATTTTCCTTCTTCCAGGAATTTATTTACATTAATAGTAACAGCACCTTGCCTTTGAACCAACTATTGCAATTAATGAAAATTTGATGTGCAGTGTTTCATAATGAGATAATTTTAAAAGATATACTAAACCTGTTTTAATATGTTATTTGGGAGAGAAATAAGAAAATAGGATTTAATTATATTCAGTTTAATATCTTGAAAAATTTATTGATGAGGTTAGACATTATTAAAGTTTAGTAAATAATATTTTTTCTGAAACTTTTAGGAATATGCCTTCATAACATTTTTAATGATTTGACCGGAGATATTGGCTTATAATTACAGGGTTATTGCAAGTATATTACAAGAAAAGGAGAAAAGAAACTTAAGGAAGAATGTAATTTGAGAAAATAACTACAATTGAGATAGGTGAAGTCAGAAACTTTTATGATATCATAGTGATTATAGCTTCTCTAAGAAATTAACTTAAATAGACATTGTAGCCTTTGAGGCCTAGCTAACTCTTTCATACATGCATAACGCCAAAGAATTTGGGATCAAAATTCTTATTTGCTGCTTTGGCTGTATGTAATTATATATATATTACCTTAAAGATTTAATAAATACCAAAACCCCATTTCCTGATATTTTAGGGTGATTCCTATGTTTTAAAAAAATTTTTAGGTCGTTCTGATACATATGTAAGATTGCCACACTATCTGTATTATTTTTCAAATGTTAACCTGCCTCACAATCATTAGAAAATACTTCAAGTCCATGACGTCTAAGTCACTCTATCTGTATTTGTGTACATGATTTAATTTTTCTAAAGTTTCTAAGAAGTCGAGAGTACTTTCCCAGAGACCGTATTATTAGAATGATGGAGCAAATAAATCAAAATTATCATGGGAAGCAAGAATCATTTATTAGTGGAGATCGTATTCATTTCACAAATAACTACAAAGCGTATGGTGTTGTGCTGCGTTCCAGGAATTCAGAGATGAATAACGAAGGTCTTATCATCAAGGAATACATGGCGTCATCACAGATTATAAAATTAATTCTATTTTGAAAATGCTGCATGACAGTGGACAAGGTACTGTAATTTCACCGCTGGACAGAACAAGGATGGGAGAGATGCACTCCCGCTCCGAGCCCTTTCACACCTCACCTAAGTAATTCTGGTTTCCAGTTAGGCGGTGTGACAGAGAGGAGAAACTCTGAACCAGAAGGGCAGCGGAAGCTTCAGACTGAGAACGCCACACTCTTCGGACATCCTACAGGAGACTATGGCCTCTGAGGGTATTTATAAGTTGATCACAGTAATTTTCACAGTATGTTGGGTGCCGCTGTTAGAGAATCGATGTCTTCTTAGTCCTCCTATGGCCGTAGTCCTCCTTCTCACACACTAGACCCAATTATCTTCACATAGCATGGAAGGTTAGACTGGTCAGAGTTCTCCAGAGGAAAAGAACTAATAGAATCACATCAAAGAGCTTTTATTGGCGTGATGGACAAAGGCTGGACAGTCTCACAAAGGCCGCTTGCAGTCAGGAGAGCTGAGAAAAACAGTAGCTACCCAAAGCGACTGGAAGCTTCAGAGCAAGACGGGCCAGAGCCACAGCTGCAGTCCTAGAGGGAAAGCTGCCACGTCCTTGTAAAGTCACGAATGTGAGTAGACATTCAGCTGCCACAAAAGCTGCAGTTTAGAGTATTTGGGCGGTGGGAGGAGCCAAAGCCAGGACACCGTCCAGGAGAGTGGAGCTTTCACTGTTTGTCTTCCTTCCACTGCAGCTGTGTGCTTTGCACCCCCAGCCTGTTGCACAGTTTCCGCCCACACTCGGAGCGGGTCTTCCCTTCCCAGGTCCAGAAGTCACTGACAAACTCGCTCCTAAATATGCCTCGTTGGCTTCTTAGACATCTCTAAACGCAGCCTCGTGGATAGCCAAGATTAACCATCACAGGGTCACCAACTTCTGACCTAATGTTGTTCATAGTAGTATTTCCATCTTCGTGGGTTGGGAGTGAATTTCAAGAGTGTCTCCCAGAAGACATAGGTTTTAACATAGTGAATGGTAGGTGTTGTGATGGACTCTCTCAAACACAAAACATCTGCACAGAAGAGTGTACCAAATACCCGGTATTGTTGTCATGTAATATTGTCCCTTTTATTTTCTCCTGAAATTACCTAAGATATTTACTTATTTTTCTAGAAGACAGGCTAAGATATGGAATTAGCATACTGTGGAAATTAGGGTATATATTTGTTGTTATTTTAGATAAGCATATGTAAACAATTTGGATTATGGCTGCCATCTAGGGAAAGAATTACTGACTTCTGAAGATTTTTGGCTCTGATTTTCAATGACAAAAGTAGTACATTCATATACCAATAACAGATCAACATCTTTTCACTTTATATCACACAAGAAGAATAATATTGAAATAAAGTTATTTCTTTCTTTTAAGGGTTTTCACTATCAGAAAGTAATGGCCTTGAACAATCTTGAAAAAAAGCAATGCTAACCTTGAAAAAATTCCCTTTCCCCTCAAAACAGGCCATTCAGAATGGAATATATATACTTTAATTTTAGGTAAAGGAAACATACAACAAAGAATTATAAGAAGTGAAGAGATGGAAAATGTCTACATATGAAAACTGAATGAAGAGTTTAATTAATCATCTCCCTGGTTTATTTGCCAAGCATTGGCATGAATGAAACATGTGATATGTTTTGAGAACAGAATTAGCAGTTTTGTTGTTTTATCAATGTGATAAATGATTGGCTGTTCATTTAATCATACTCTGAATTTAATTCAGCAAGGCAGGTAAAATTCTCCCTTGTAAAGTGGCTAGCTAGGGAAATCACTTGGAAGGAGGAGGAGCTCCAAACTCCTTGGTGGAGTGAAGAAAAATGAATCTGTTTATCATTCTTAAGACTGAAAAATGGATAAATGCTGGGCTCAAAAACTGAAAATGCTGCTCAAGGACTGCGGGGACTGCATGAGTTTGTATATGGAGTTGACTGAGTATCAAGACATTGTGTCTACCAATTAATAAATTCCAGAGTGTTCTCGCTTTGAGATTTGCCCAAGAGAGCGCTATATTTTTAAATTTTAAATTTATTTCTAAACTAATGTAAGAAGACATAAAAGTGGCACATTTATGGGGTATCATGTTACATTTTGATGCATCTATACAATGTTAATATTTCAAAGATGACAAATATACAAATATACCTATGTCCTCAAACATCTGTCACCTACTTGGTGGGGTCTGCATGCACACTTGTTTTTTATAACAAACACACTGTTTCTTTTTCTGCTGTTTTCTTATTGGAGAATCGTGTTATCAAACAATTCACTAAGGAAGTCAGAGAACCCCGTGAAACAACTTCAGTCTTTGGGATGAAGGCTGAATCAAATATTCAGATATTCTGCCATAAAAAAATGATAGGTTTGAATCATTTAAACTTAAATGGACATACTTTGAGGATATCCTCATAAGTAAAATAAATAGGTCACAGATAGGTACATATTGCATCTTTTCTCTGGTATGAGAAAATGAAGATGTAAATGAGTCCTAGAATTGTGTGTTATATATTGTGAAACAGAAAATGCTCAAAGTAAAATAGGGTGAAGGGGGAAAAATATGAGATTATAACAAAAAAGTAAGGAAACAAATTTTATGTATATGGGGGGGCAGTAGGGTGGGTAGGGCTATGGGAAAAAATGAGAATAAGTTGTGTCTTATACTGGTACAAATCCCCATTATGGAGTGCAATCATGATGCGTGCATGTAATGTACCAATAAAGATTTTTAAAAAATTCAGATATTCTTCTTAGCTTCCAGTGAGTTGTGGGAACTGAGAAATGAACATGTTTGAGATTTACAGTTAGGAAGAAGCAGTCAGAACTCTCCTAGTTCCCATGCTGCTTTTAATCTTAGGACTAGTAATGATATCACAAATGGTTCTGAAACTTGACTTGAAAACATTGTTCTACGAAGATTTCTTGTTATTCAGATCTTTTGATGTCTACCGTGAAAGGGTTTCAGCATTGCCAATTAATGTGAACTTGTTGATTAATAAGTTAAACAGAGGCTCCTGTAAGAGGTTAGTGGTTTTAAACAGAATCACCCTTTGATATCCTCATTAATTTTATAGCCATGGCCTTTAAATTTTATTTGGTTTCCTTAACCAAAAGTTGCTAATCTAAGTTTTCCAGGATAGCATACAACTGGAAAAGCAGCCAAATTTAAGTGAATGAATCAATACAAACTATTGCTAATACTGTGTGGGAAAAATCTGTTAGGACCAAAATGAAATTATTTCTAGCATGTTTTTTCCCTCCTTGCAAAGTTTCCTTCAGTCTGATCTCAGACAGCAAGTAATAGTGCAAATGATAATAAAATTTCAAAATGATCCTCTGGCTAATGACAATTTTATAGAGTATAAATATCATAACAATGGGAGGGGCCAGACTTATCAACAGGCAGGCTGAATATTGAAGTGATACAAGGCACTGGTTTATAAAATGTTCCTCCTTTAAAAAAAATTGGTTTTGCCAGTGACAGGGGATCATATTTTACAATCAAGATTCAAGGCTTACTGTAATGTTGGCAGGAAAACAAGTATTCTCTTCCAAATGGATGATAGTAGCACTGTCTTAAATAATAAATAGCCATTGTAGATCACTTAGCATTCCATCTAATACAATTTGGGAACAGTGGCTCAGAACAACTCTTCCTCAACAGAAATCATCCTTTTGGCAGCAGGATTCAGCTATGCATGCAGTTTACCTCCAAAAAGCTCTATATAACCTATCAGCTAATTCATACAATCAACAGTTCCTAGAAAGTTTAACAGGAGTTTGCATAGCACAAAATAGTATGTTTCCTATTTGTAATAGAACACTATTTTTCTTGGTTATGATATTTTTGGTGCAACCTCCCTAGTCTACCTCATTCAAGACTGAGGACACCAAGATAAGCATAAGAATGTATGGTAGATATTTTGAAATAGAAAATATTCAAAGGGAAAAGGGTAGGGGTAAGCAATGAGAAGAAAGAAAAAAGATGATGTTAAAAGAGGAAACAAAGCATATGTATATGGGAGTGGGGGGATTTCAGAGTGGGTAGGGGAATGAGAAAATATGGGAATTAACTCATGTCATGTACTAATACACATCTCAATATTTAGTGTGGTCATGATGTGTATATAAAATGTATCAATAAATCAATTTTTTTAAAAAAAGAGTAAGTAGAGTAGTTTTCAGGATTGGACATGGCCAGCTTTTCCAACACATTCTCCCTCTTAAAACAATGCCTGGAGGTCTCCAGCCTGAGTCCCAGGACAGTGGAACCGCACAGACCACACTAAGAGGAGTTCACCCCATTGGGCAGGGACAGTCATCTTTCCAGAATGGAACTATGGAAATCCAGAAATAGCCTAATGACCGAGTGGCCCTTGCTCCATTTACAACAATACTGAAACCCCTCGACCTGTTCTTCAGAGAGTGGGCCACTTTGAATTTCACAAAAATGTGAAGAACCCCTCTGCAGTTGCTGAAGCTGAGATCTTTTCTTTATGCTTCCCTCCTTCTTAACTTTGTCTAATAAACCTGCTCATGCCTCACAGTGATACATCTTGAAGCCCCTTTCCCTGTGAAAGAAGTCAGTGAGCCCATGTGGCAGGCCAAGTTGAGTTCTCCAGCTCATCCTTGGGTTCTTTCTCAAACCCGTCCCATAACATTTACTTACACATTACTCACCACACATCAAGTACTTTTCTAAGCTCTTAGGTGTTCTCATCACTGGATCCTCAGAGAAACACTGTGGGGAAACTCTTATTCTTACTCTTGGCCTTCAGAAGTGAATAATGAGGCCTGGGAATTTGAACAACTGTTACTATCACAACGGGGGTAAAGATGTAAGAAGCGAGTTCAGCTTGGAGTTGCAATACTCTCATTCCCTTGATTGGGGAGCATCAAAAGAAAGAAGAAAATATAATAACCTAATAAAATCTCTTCATAAGTACATTAATAATAGGTGACCTGACAGGCACCTTGTAATTTACTAACAACAGAATCCTAACTTCTGAAATGTGTTTGAGAAATGTACTTGGTCTTCTGAGAATGGCTTGTCATTAGCAGAGTTGAAATATAGAAATCTGTGAAAATGGCTTCATGGAGAATGTAACATAAATTCTACCATTATCAGCATAAAAGCAAAATAATTTTCGCTCCATTTTGGGTGTCAGATGCACACATACATACCTTTTTCTCCTCATGTATTATATATAGAATTATATGTGGCCTTTCCATCTAATGTGACCAAAAGGATATAGTACCTATCACTGCCTTAAAGCTTCCAAATGAATCAAGAACAAACAAATAAACAAAAATCGAGGGACAACTGAAAATTAAGGCAATAGGAATGAACTGGCAAAGGAATCTGAAATTCAGTAACTGGAGAATAAAACAATGGAAATATGTGTTGTTATGAAAACCAGTTCAAACCTTGACAAACTGCTGAGCCATATCTGTCCGAACCCCTGTCTTGGTGCTGATATTGGCCTTGAACACATGGTAAGAGACAAGACCTAGTGTGGGTGATGGATAATGACCAGGATGAGACCTGAAGATGTAGAAAGAGGTGAGAAAGGAAGTTTGCTAGGAACTGGGGTGAGGGAAGATGTTGTACATGGCACCATCTGTGTCAAAGGATGCATTAGCAGAAGCCATGTGTGCCACAGAGCTTACTTTGGAAATGCCCTTTCATTATTGGAAGCAGAATGTTTGCTTGCTTAATAATTATTCTCTGATATTCTGAGTTACTAGCTTCTCATATTCACTAATGACTTGATAAACATTATTGTGGCCATCGGTATTTATGTTTTCCAATAACAATTTCAGAATATTAGTGGGTTTTACTTTGCATTTCATTTGAAAACCTAGAGTAAAAATTGATTTGCCTTTTGTAAGATTCCTAATTGTGGTTGGTCTTTCTTTCTTTCTTTCTTTCTTTCTTTCTTTCTTTCTTTCTTTCTTTTTTGGTGATTGAATATATATGAAGTAGTGAAATACAAAGGAGACCAGAAGTTTTATGTGACTCTGTAGAAAGATCTCTTAGGTGAGCTGTCGACTGTATAGTGAATCCTCAATTGTTTATGTTAGTTGTTTCAGTAAAGTACAGTACCATCAATGAATTTCATAGTGATCTTAGGATAAAAACTGAGATAATATCATCAAATGAAAATAGGCTTCACATAATTTCTGGTTTATAAAATAAGTACAGATGTAAACATTTCCAAAATTATATGGAAATGGATAAATTAGAAAATGGATATTTTAACAGTCGGGGTAGTGATTTGTGCTATACATATTGTTTCATAATTCCCTTTTAAAAATTAATTTTATTTGTACAAGTTAAATTACATAACAGTCACATTCATCAAGGGAGCTTGTACCTATGTATGATATATTGCTAGATTTCTCTTTTCTGTCACTCCTCTTCCTTCCTTGCAACCTCTTTTCCCCTGCTATTCACAAAAGCTTTGCTTCTATTTTTTCCTTCTTTTATCCTCTTTTTCCTTTCCCCCATCCCCTTCCTTTTGATCCCCTTCCTATTTCATATTATCTATTCTACACTCTGGTCCTTATTTATCCTTATAGTTTCTAACACCAGAGAGAGACGTTGAAATATTTGCACATATGTGTCTGATTTACTTCACTTAAGAGTATATGCTCAACTCGCATCCATTTAGCTATAAATGTCTCAAGTTTATCTTGTTTTGTGATTGTATTAAGAAACATATCTTTTTATCCATATCTCAGTTGATGGGCAAGTGGGCTGTTTGCAAAATTTAGTTATTACAAACCAAGCTGCTATGAACATGGGTGCATATATATCACTGTTGTATGATGCTTTTAGTTCTTTTGGGAGGTTCCTCTAGTCCTATTTTTCTTTTATTTTTTCTGAGGACTCTCCACATTGGTTGCACAAGTTTGTATTCCTTAACATTAACATATCATTGCATAAACATGGTGATATTCAAGTTACTAAACAAAAATGAGAAAACTATGGAAAACTCTTATAGTGTACAAGTATATTTATAAAAGATGTGTTTAAGGCACACTAATACATTTTAGATGCTCCAAGGAAAAAAAGGATTTGCATGTTCAAATTATTTTGAGAAATACTTTACTATCCTTTCATATATTCACAGAGCGTGCAAATATTTAAAGATTCTGAAAAGTATTTTAGTACTCACTTAAACTAATCTACCGTTGTAATTCCAAAGCTAATTTAATCACAAGAATCTGATTATGTATGTTTGCAAAATGTTACTATTATTTGCTAATATTTACCATTTATTTCATCCAAAATATCACACTAAAAATGTTATGTGTGCACAGTGTTACACATAAATCTTAACAGACCCAAAATGAGAGTACTGCTATTATTTCCACATCTCATAGACAGACAGTGAAATGAACATAAAGTAATGAATGCATAACTTGTCTGTGAATCCATTATTATAGTCAACACATATCTGGGACTGAATCCCAAATTGGGTCTGGCTGACTTCTTTACCTTGTTTTCTCAATTGCTCCACAGTACTGATTGCTATGATCCTAGGGAACATTTTGCTATTCTCCAAATGGTTTTCAGCACCTCATCAGTTCATTTCTAGAGATAAATAATGATTCTGCTTTTTGTGTGTTTTTCCCCTTTACTTATGTCTTTTCTAAAGTTTTGTTCTGGCTTATTTCTCAAAGCACATAATTGTTTTTGTAAATATTGCTATAGGAAACACATACTCTAGATCCTTGGCAGAAATGGTCCTTTCAACTTCCCCACCTGTCATTATCTAACCCTCATCCAAACATCACCTAAGAGTAGCTCAAGAAAATGGCCTAGAGTATGAAATGTATTCATCCTCATTGTTGTGAAAAATGGTGTAGGTGGTTGAACTATATCATCACAGACAGTAATCTCTGTTAGTCAATTAGCTACCCATTTAATCTTCCCCCAGAGGAGTTATTAAGAACAACTATAAAACACTGGATCTTGTATTTGTCACAGAATTATCTATTGCCTCCAGTTTGCAGTTATGGTTCATAGTATTGATTTGCAAACCTCTGAGATATCTTTTGGGAGAAAAGAAAGATATGTTTAATCAAGATTTGATTTCAATAATAAATAATCATCTCTGGAGGAAATAAAATGGTGCTCTGTGGGCTGGAAAGAGAAAATAGGCCACAAGGAAGTGGTAGAATCTCTGAATGGAGACAGTCAGTCAGGACTTCAGTATTTTAGGGGCTCATAGTGTGTGTGGCTTATTTTGGTTGTGTAGCAGAGAACAGAGATCTGACTTGGCCAGTGTTGACTCAGAATAAGCACTCAACCTTTTGAAGGAAAAGAGGGCAAGTCATACACATTTGAGGAAAAAAATAAAAAATTTTGTGGAAAGGAAGGTGACCTGGACCTGAGATTTATGAGGGTAAATTGATTGAATTCTGTCCCTGGGTTAGTGAAGACCAAGGTATCCAATTATATAAACCTGTATTTGCACGGGGTCCCTCTGGTACATTGTTTTCCTGGAAGCACTTTCCAGAAGAAGCTACTTTTAACTTTCTAATTCTTAATTTAGCTCCATTTCTCCAGAGATGCTCATACTTTCCTCCCTCCACACACATGCACACATGCACACTCACACACTCCTTTTTTATGTTATTGTTTAAGAATTTAAGATTAATAATCATACCTTTTTGGTACAAAAATGAAGATGCGAAACTCAACAGTTACAACTTTATGTATCCACCTCAAAATCAAGAGGAAGCAGATTGATCCCTCCAAAATATTCCCCTGCTACCAATCACAATCACACGTTTCTTCCCACCTACTCTTGAAGTTGGTAATGTGCTCTCCATTTCCACAGTTAGTTTTCAGATTATTAAAATAGAATCATGCAGCCACACCCACTTGTGACTTGTGTCTCTACTCAACATAATGACTTCGAGATGCACCCCAATTGTTCCCGTTGTATGGCTGAACATCATACAACTGCGCAGATAGGACTGTTTATGCTCATGGGTGGGCACTTGGACATCTCTGCCTTTTGATATTTGAGAATAAAGACGTTATAAACGATCATGTACAAGTTTCTATGTGATAATAAGTTTTAGTTCTTTGAGAATAAATAATTAGTGATTGGATTAGTCTGTTGTATGGCATTTGTCTAAACTCTAGAAAGAAATGGCCCAAATGAGTCTCTAAAATTATGCATCATTCTTATTAACAGTACATGTCTTTGCAATAGTTCCTCACCATTGTCAACAATTTCTGATGTTATTGTTGTCGTCTTTCATTTCTGCCCATTTTATGTCTATCCTTGGTCCTTATTGTACCTATTGTGCTTTTCCATTATATTTCCCTAAGAGCGAATGCTGTTGAACATTTTTATATGTTTATTTCACCTCCATCTCCAGTATATTCTTTAATAATATTATTTTCCAAATATTTTGTCCAGTTCTTAAAAACTCTTTTGCTTTGTCTGAGTTTCAAAATTTTTAAAATACATCCTTCATGCAATTTTTTTTGGCCAATAAGTTATTTATATTTGTACAACTGGCCCCTTTACAATCTATCATATGATTTTCTTTTCTTAGACATGCATTTAGTGTTGCATTTAAACTCTTTTAGTCTAGCTCAAGGTCATGAAATTGTTCTTGTGAGTTTGTCTAAAAGCGTAAGGTCAACTCTGTGAGGATGAGTTTATTTAGATGATTTCTGTGACTGTATTTAGATACAACGAGATGAAATATGGCACCTTTTAATGTAGTTAGGTTAATGTATTCTGGTTTTCTTTTTTCATTGTGAATATGTTTAAACCATTCAAGAACAGATTTTAAATAAGGCTATTCTATATTTTTAAGGAAACGAAGAAAACTGATGTATTTGGCTTAGTATGGGCATTTTGTCCATAGAGTTGTACTAACAAATATAGTAGATATCTGAATACCGACAGTGTATGTCATGTCATAGACATTGTTCTAGGTGTTGGTGGATGTCAGTGACTTAAAGTACAGCAAAATCTACCTTGCATGCAATGTATATGTCAATGAAAACATAGTAACTTATCACATAATTGCAATTACCACTGATTCTAAGAGAGAGAGGTAACTTAGTTTTGTCTGCTATTCTATTCAATGACCCCATGTCCCCAAATCTTCCTGAGATGGCAGCTGCAAATCTAATATTTCTCTCATAATTATTAATTTCCACCCAAATCTGCAGATGAAAGCATGAGCTTAAGATTTAAGGTTATATTCTTCATTCGTTATTACTCTGCAATCAAAGTTAGGGTCTCTCTTTGTTTGCCAATTTCATTAGAAGTTTTCAATAATTTTTTATTATATTCAACTTTAAATACTAATTTAACACTTAATTTGCATACACTCTGATTTTATTTAGAAAACTATCACTGTTTTAATAAAGATGATATATATTCATTACAAAATGTGCACTTTATCGATTATCTTTTATAATGCCAGTATATCACTATTGATATTATTAAAATCATTAGGCAATTTGATCTTTATTCCATAAAAGTCTGTAGCTACAGATACATACGATTAACACAGGGTAGAATATAAATTGGAAATAAATCAGGGCAGTGTAAAATAGTGATGAACTTGCAAAACAATTGTGAGAAAAATAGGGCAAACAAATGCTTACTAAAATTATCTCTCTGAACTGTGAAACGCTTTTGGAATCAGTCTGAGTTCCCTATAACTGAAATCAACTAGTAGCCCCATTAGTGAGAAGATGTCAATCATAAGAGCAGGTCAGTGTTTTGAAGTGGACTGTAAATACATCTAGTGTATACTTTGCCCATGTGTTTTCATAAAGGAGTTGCAAGAATAATAGTGGAAATATGAACCATTAGATAAACACGAGGTTCTCTTTTATAGCAAGAGAGATTTTCCCTTTAGGAATTTTAGGCCAACTGTAACTTTTGATTAGGGGAATATTGAGAGCTTACTTTGGCTCACTAGGGATAGTTCAGCTTTTATGCAACTTTCAAAGTGCTATGAAACAGTTACTTTTAAAAAAAAATTATCTGTGCTGCAATAGAAAATAGTTTTAAAGCTGTCCTAGATTGTGCAAATGTAAACTTGAGCTTCATATACATTTCTGGATTAGCTCACAAACCAAGTTTAATTCAGTCTATTTTTTTTTTTTTTTTTGCATACACACAAGAAGGCTCAGCACCACAGAGAGATGTTGATTAGTCACAAAGTCAGTGTTCATGGTGACTTTATAATACATAACAATTATGGATAATGAAAATCAACTATATATTCTATAGCTCACTTTGGACAAAGTCAAGTAGCCCAGGTAGCTAACTTTTTATGAATAGACTCTCAATGAATTTCCTCACCCCTCAATGCCATCAACAAGGTAGTCCATCTTAATGACATATACTTATTTTGTCAGGTCGTATGAACAGCAAGCTTATTGTCTCCCAGGAGGAAAGAACAGGGCTGATGGATCAACTCACACTGCACAACTATGATTAGCAGGATACAGGTAGCCCTCATTTTCCCCAGATGCTCCACTTGTAAATAGGCTGCTCGCCTACGTGTTTTGGTAACCCAAATTCCTGCTGGCGGCACTTTTGTAGTCATTTGGAAACTTGTGCCAAGTGTCAAAGACCTCAAATGGCCTGATTAGATATCCTAAGAGCACTTTGAGATTTAACAAGGCAGTAGTTTGCTTTCTTATTTCAGCGTTTGTATTATGAAATATTGTCCTCTTTGAGGTCCATTTAATGCCACATTTTTGTGTCTTTGTCTTTCTTGTTGGTGACTTTGATGTTTAAAGCGGTCCTCAAGCTTAGTTTGTTGGACTGTCTGGAGCTCCTAAGTGCTGTAATGTGTTTTATTGAGAAAATAAAGAAGTGTTAGATATGTTTTTGTCCTGCATGAGTACCAGCGTTGTTGACCATGAATTCAGAATAAATGTATGGAAAATCTGTATTACATAATGTGTCTTTAAAGAGAAACGCATATTTTTAATTGAGTTTACTGGTACACTTTTAAGTATATGTAATTTCACATCCATCATTGAGAATCTGTATGTGCACATGATATATCTTGATTCTTATTTTTTTCTCATCTCCCACCCTCCCGCCAGTACCCCCACTCCTTGTATGCATAAGCTTTTCTTCATTTGTTCTTTTTAACCTTCATATTTTTCCTTTCTGTACTTTCCCCTGTCACCCCCACCCAATGTCTCTTCCCTTCTGAAGAATTTTTACTGTTTTTCAATATCTGTTACACATTGTGGACCTCATTTACACTTTTAGTTTCTCACACTAGAGAAATGATATGGTATTTACACATGTATACAATTTATTTCACTTATGAGTATGGCCTCAACATATATCCATTTAGATAGAAATGCTTCTATCATTCTTCATGGCTGAGTAATACTCCGTTTTATTATTTTTTTAAAAAAACTGATGTATTCTTTATCCAATCACCAGTTGAGGGGGCATTTGAGGAGTTTCCAAGATTTAACTATTACAAATTGTGCTGCTATAAATATAGGTGCACATATGTCTCTGTGGTAGGAAGTTTTTAATTTTTTAGTGAATATATCCAGCAGAGAAATAGCAGGGCCAAATGGGACCTTTAATCCTAGTATTTGAGGAGTCTCCACACTGAT
Source organism: Petromus typicus (assembly GCA_004026965.1). Taxonomy (NCBI): domain Eukaryota; kingdom Metazoa; phylum Chordata; class Mammalia; order Rodentia; family Petromuridae; genus Petromus; species Petromus typicus. The sequence continues at coordinate 38,906 of PVIR01002230.1, forward strand.
TTCCATAGTAATTACACCAGTCCACACTCCCACCAACAGTGGAAATAGATTCCTTTCTCACCACAGCCTCACCACCATTTGTTATAGATTTCTAGAGAGCAGCCATTCTTTCTGGGGTGAGATGGAGTATTAGTGTTGTGAAACATATGCTTTTTTCTTTTTAAAAAAATGTTTTGTGTTGTTTATTAATATTGTGATGAAATCTTGGACAAATCTACCCTGTATTTCATTAATATCCTTTATTCCCTAATTCAATGTCCACAGTGACTTCAATGCAGATAACTAAAATAAGTAACATGGGTCAAATATACAGTATGTATAGGTTTAAAATTTTATCTCACAAAAATCTTCTAAAATTAATAATATTTGGTAGATCCTATTAATTCAGTGATTTGATTTTATTGATAGATTCTAGCTGTAAGGAGCTTATTTAACCTTTATCAAAGGGTTTTAGTACTACATCAAATAGATAACATATCTAAACTTATAAAAATGAGAAATTATACCTAAATAATTTCTTACAGATGAGAAGACATTTATTATTGCAATTATTATGTTTATTGAAAATGCAATAAATCTGTTACAAAAATTTGTGCAGTACTCATTTTAAAATTTACACTTTTATTTTCTTTAGTTTCCATCAAATTCTAAATTGTTAACTTGATACTTACGATCCATCATTCTGTGTACTAGGCTCTGGAGACATTAAAAATTAAGAAGTAAATGAAAACTAAGGCCAATGTTCTCTTACAGATCATACTCATGTCAGGAGAGGTAGCAAGGTAACACAAGGGAAGGAATTATTGACTCTTCTTGGTGCATCAGGGGACCATGAACATATTTCTGAGCCTGTCTTGAGGGAGTCTAGCAATTTGGTACAGAGTACAAGGAAATATGTTATCTAACAGAGTAATCCAAAAGACAAATGAAGAGCAATACATAATGTAGATAATAGGAAACAGCAAACCAGGAAAATGGGTTTTTGCAAAGTCTGTTCCAAAGAAAAAAGGGATAATTGTGTTTGCATGTGCATGACTCTGTGATAATCTGTTGACTTCATAGTAGGAGACATCCATATTATAGACAATTTAAATTCACTTGCAGAAGCACCTTACATCATAATCTGAACACTTTGAACAGACAATGTAGAACATCTTTGCATTTTTTGTGAAGAGACAAGATGTAACTATTATGACTTGACTACTGAGCAAACTGTAAGGGGTTTTCCACCTGGTAACAGAGAGGACCAGTGGTAACAGTTAAGAAGAAGACTGGAGCCGGACAAATGAAGAAGAGAGAAGCAATGTCCTGTGACAGGCATTACCAAAGATGTCGCAAAAATCATTTTAAAAATGAAATACAATTTTAATTAAATATGTACACTTGGTTTCAGAACTGCATTGTGTTTTCATGTATCACATTTATTATTCAGCTCTAAGGTATCATCATTGTTCAACAATGACAACAAAAATTGAAGGTTACACAGTATCAATCATACTTCTAAATAAGTTGATTATTGGGATTAAATTCCAAACCTTTGGACTGCAAGTGTTAGCAGTTTCAAAAACTATTTTCTCACTTTTTACTGAACCCATTCACCAAAAATGTTTATGCTTAGGCTTTTCTGATATCTTCTTAATTTTCATGTTCTTTCCAACTGAAACAGTATTACTAAATGCTGCCTTCCTTCATAGTGCCTCCCCGAAAGATCTTGATCACATTTCTTTCCTCTTCAAAAACTGCTTTTAATCCATCATTTTCCATTTTAACTTTCTCATCAGAAAACAATTTAGCAGTGTGCATGTTTATACAAATGTTTATCTGCAAGTGTTTTTATGTGTCACTGCATAATGAGTCTTGTATCAAATATGATTTAAAATTATCAAGGAAGATAACCTGTAATCTTCACTTGAGAGACTGAGACAGGAAGATCCCGATGAGTTGGAGACTAGCTTGGGCTACAATAGTGAGTTTAAGGGATCAGCCTGAGGCTCTCAATACCCAATCAAGAATGATAGGTAGTATCTGTGCCTAAATATATTGTTTTGAAAATTTAGGTCACCAAAGATGAAAAAACGTGAGAGAATGAGACAGGAATTAAAGGAAGAAGGGAGAAGTCAGTTTCAATCAAGCACCACAGATCTCATTAACTATACTGAAGCAAAAGCAGTACTTCAGTGCCTTTATAACTCAGGAGAATCTTAATTTTCTACTTGAAATTCTAAACTTACCCATGGATTCAATGTAGTAGAAGTCTCAAAGAGAGTTATATTGAAACATATTTGCCTGGAAAATTTGTCCTAGGATGCATATCAGCAAAACAAATACAAAAATGAGGGAAAATTAAACATAAGAGGAACTCAGTGAAACCTGGATATCTGAGATCTGGGATATGGAAGATTTGTTCAATTCAGCAATGCAAGGGAGAACTTGGGAAACAGGTCCTAAAGAAATAAAAAGAGAAAAACATTCCATGGTTTAGATAACATCACCAAGACATTGAAGTCCTTTAATAATTCAATAAAGGAAGACTACTTGATTTAAAAAATGATCAACAGGATGACTAGAAAATTCCAGATAAATACGAAATGCTATAAATGAAGGGGACAATTTTCATCAAAGAATAATATTCACCTCTGTAAGAAAAAATATAATTGGGAGGTTACGATAAAATAAAGTTTTGCTATTGATATTCAGTTGTACAGTTAACTTAAATAATATAATTTCAGTATAAATACGCAGATCAGAATAAGTAAACAAAAGTCGATAACAAAATTTGGGAGGAGTAGAGATGCAAAGACCAGAGTGGCTTAGTCAGGGTTACATGACTGTCTTACACAGTGAGACGCAGAGCTCAGAAAACAACTCACGATTGCGTAAGACAAGGACTGTGGGAACTGGGCCCCAGCCTGTCACTCACCTGCTTCTCACCTGCAGCTCCCGCCCCCTTTCAGTGCCTGTGGGCACGCAGGTGGGATGGCAGCGTTATTACTCCTCTAGTTCTAGGTAAGTCAGTTTTAAATCGTGTCCTCCGTTTCAACACACTGTTATTGGGTAATCCTTACAATTTTCCTCAAATAATACTTTTAGGAGGCATTAAATGCATGCATATGAGATGACTCACTCCAGGACATTCTCAAGAACAGCTATTTTATTAACATATATTTAACTCATCACTTCATCTGGAGTTGGACATAGCCCAGTCTTATAAAAACTGAAGAAATAGCATGCCTAGGTAGGCTGAGCACAGGTTGATCAGTTTCCTACTGGGCATGAGACAAGTCTCATGGGAATGAACATCTGGGTAGAAATTTCAAACTCGGAAGAGATAAAGACAAAGTCTCATTCAGTCAGTCAAATTTGTCCTTTGGTTCTTAATATTCAGTCTACCTTTTCCTTGCTGGGATCATCCCAGACTATAAGGTGCTGCTAAGACTTTATCTTATGCCTTTGAAATACAAGCACATGAACTCAATTGTTGGCCCATTGATAATTGTTTATGGGACTAATATATAATTTAATAAGAACAAATCAATTTCCTGGAGACACTAGGAGTTGCATCTGGATAGCAGGTCACATACATCGGTCCAGTGAAATGGAAGGAGATGTACTTTATCTCTTGCTTCATGAAATGTAATAAAGAAGGCACTGATAATCGCTGCTGTCAAAGGAACAGAACTCAAACCAGTGCACAGAAATGATGTTCTCATCAAACATGCTTGAAATCTGTTCATCTCTGCTCTTTTGAGCCTGTGAAATACTTCTAAATTATTCGGTCAGAGTAGTATTCGGTTTCCAGGATGTGTAACTGTGAGTATCCTGACGAGTAGAGACAGAAATTCCACTGTAAGTCACTCCTACAGCATGATCACCATGATCTGATCCACTGAATTGGTTTCAACACTCAGACCCAAGGATATTATGTCCAAGAAATTCACTCATTAATGTTCCCTGTTTTTGTTTGTTTGTTTTTTACATGCACCATGCTTGGGGGAAGTATTAGGGATTTTTTTTAAAGATTTAGTCAACATTAACTTATAGCCCCTAAAACAGGCAACAAATATCATATCTATTCTCTAGTATGAGAAAATGAAGTTGTAAATGAGTTGTAGTATGTATGGTTGATATTGTGAAGTAGAAAATATTTAAAAGGAAAGAGTGTAAGGGTAAATAATGAGAGGGAAATGAGTGTGGTAATAATAAAGAAAAAAGAAAACAAAGATTGTGTATATAGAGGGTGGGGGAGGCAGAGTGGGAGAAAAGGAAAAAAAATAGAATCAAGTCATGTTATTTTCTGGCGCAAACTCTTAATGTTGAATGCGATAATCATGTGTATTCATAATGTACCAATAAGGATAATTTTTAAAAATAAAATAAAAATAATAACAGTGTATTAAATCTTATCAGTGCCGTGAAGATACAGTGAAAGTTAATGTGAGAATGTTCTAAGTACTACATTTTGTTGGTGTGATACTTGGATGTGAACATAACAATGATAGTCGAGAAATGACATAGGTTATTATACCACATAGGTTAAGTGGAAAGACATTTGTTTGGTTGTCATAAGTAATTGCAAAAACTTGAGGCGTTTGAAGTCAATGTTAATCAATGCAAGCAGACAGTTTTTCTTTTCCTCGGCTAGTTCATAGCATGCACGATTGTTCACTGAAATTATGTGTGATAAATGAGTCTGAAATAATACGGATATCCTACAATGAATGGTCACCTTTAATTATGTTCAAATGGATTGTTTGCCTGATAAATTTTGATCACATTAATAAATATGACAGAGATAACACATGCATCATACTGGAGGATTAGTGACATTTTACAATTTAATCCACCAATTTCTAAATGATACTGTGGGCAAAGCAAAAGGGTATTTATCAACAAGCGCTGAGGAGGTTCTTGGTGTGCCTGGACCACAGGAGGACAACTAGAGATTTAGGCCTTTCTTCTTTTCATTATTGTAGATGCAGTCTGTGTCAGTTCAAAATAGTGTGTAATTGTGGGTCAGAGGAGCTCAGAGAGAAGAGGACAGGCCTAAGAAGACTCCAGGAAGACGTCAATATCACCAGCCTACTACCTCTAATATTTTCAATTGATCATGAACAATGAGAAAGAATATTTCTAACCAGGACCTGGTCATAGTGAGAAGCAGTAGACATGTTCTTATGGAGGGCAGAGGGAACTCCATGAACTGATGGGCTAAAACACCATATCCAAAAGAGAAGAAATGGCAAGTGGGTTAGTGTTTCTAGTTGTTGAGAAGGAGTCATTGAAATGGTTCTTACTACACTTCCATTTGGGCTGATGTGCAAACAGGAAAAGAATGAAAGATTTAGTTGGAAAAGATGTGAAAGTTGGAGCTCAGGTGTATTCCATGGACTCTTGATAGACCATTCGCAGAAAGATGTTTTTTTCAGGAGATAGCCATCCACTGGGAAACTCTTACATCTCCTGCTTCAAGTGATTATACGTTATCTTCGGGAATAGCTTCCTATGGGTAGATACCAGCTCCAATATCTCATTTCATGCTTGCAATGAGAGACTGTTTGCCAACTTATTCCTGAGCTATAGCCTAACTTGGGTAGGATTTTGGCTTTAAGTGATCTTTTTCCATAGTCTCAATCCACAATGTCACTGGACCTCTCCACTCGCACATGATACTTTTTACTATTCTATGCCCACACACTCCATGTGTTAGCTCCTTCAAGGTGTACCCACCTTCAGAGAGCAGTGGTTTCTTTAGGTACAGTTCTCAGACTAACATTATCTTAACCTGAGATATTTTTAAAAGTGCAAAATCTTTAGAAATGCTATGACTGATGTCTAGTCATTTGTGTTTTAATATAGCTTTCAAATTATTGTAATACACATTAAAATTTAAGAATTCCCTAACTCTTTGTATGCATTAAGTTTATGCTTCAATGACAGCTGAAGCCTTGTTATATCTTGAGCTGGTATCCAGTTTTTAGCAGCCCATAATCTAGTAAAATCAACTCAATTCAAATGTAATACTCCCTGTTGATGAATGATGGATATTAGCCATGCTTTACTTTAAATGCTACACAAAGTACACAAACTTGTCTTTAAAAGTTTGGATACATAGCACCTGAAATTATTTTTTCCTTAATTGACAAATTTGATGGGATGTATCTCCTTCTAATTTGTAATTCTAAGCCATCCACATGTATTTCAGGAAAAGCAGTTTGTCAAAGGACAAAACAAAGCAGAACAAAACAAACATGTCACAAATGTTTTACGCATTTATACAGCGAAACAGAGCATAGCAATAGCATACCTTCAGAGAAGCACTCACATGTGTCTGCATGGGGATGAGGGCTGTAGTACAGACCTACAGCGTCCTTTAAGCTTTTTTGCTGGAAGGATCTGTTGTCCAGGCATGAGGCTGCAGCCAGTAGACACCCTCGGCATGTTAGCTCCTTCTAGGTGTGCCCATCTGTGGAGAACCACAGTGTCAAGGGTGTGCCCTTCCAAGGAAGCTCAAATCTAGAGACTGAATTGAGAGCAGAAAGCTGGAGTCATTTTGCCAGAGTAAGAGCATTTTTTACACTTCATGCCAAACTACCTAAGGCGTTGTTGGGCCAGAATCAAAATTTCTCTCAGCATTTCAAACAAAGCACAGCTTGCTTCCATTGCTTCTTATGTTTTCCCTTCACAGACATTGATTCCTGATAAACATACAAAATCCCAAACTCCATCCCCATCTGCTTCTAGAGACATAAATGAGCACTGGTGTATAAGCTTCTGTGTGCGTGTGCGTGTGCGTGCATCTGTGTGTGTGTGTGTGTGTGTGTGTGTGTATAAACAGGGGATAGAAGTATTATCTATATGCCTCTGCGTTCATAAACAGACACCTGTGGATGAAGTGATTGCACCCACGACTTTCTAGTTGAAGACAATAATTTATCTCAAACAATAAAGTTGAAATGACATAATGCATAAAAAACCGTTGCTGGTGTACACAGTGATTTCCATATGGAAACACATGTGCAGAATTATATCCGTTGAAGAAGATTTTGGGTATGTATCTTCATTTATGCCAACCACATTCAGAATATAGTAATTACTGGTAAAAGCTGCCTGTTTTCCATGCTCAGAACAGATTACTGACAAAATGGCCTCATTTTCAAGTACAATAGACTCTATAATTATTTTTCACTAATATAGCCATAACAACTCCAAATGCAGTATTTAGATTTAACAAGCCACTCTTTATTGATTCAGTCTCGAGTGGAGAGGAGGCCTACAAAATGTTATAGAAAGTTGCAATTACAAAGGACTTCCTCTCTTCGTTCTATCATTTCCTTTACCTAGTCACTTCCATTAGGACTGTGATGCCTTTTGGTTCTCTGGGATAGGTGGATAAAGACTGAGTTTCCTTTGCTAGGATTTTTTTTGAAAAGGAAATTTTCAATTTTTTCTTTCAATATTTTCACCAATTTTCCCTTTCAATTTTTTTTGAAAATGAAATTTGATTAAAATGAAACTGTCTTTAAAAGTCTTTTCTATTTTATTATGTTCTGCTTCCTGTCATTCACAATGACCCGTGTGAATGGCCAGCTTACACCTGTGAATGTCCTCGCTTCCCGTGGTCAATCTCTGGCTCACTGGGAAGGAGCAGGGCATCTTTTGTCTCTCGTGAGCTGTGCGGATTTGGAGTAAAATTTTTAAACTTGGATGGTACAAGTATTAAATGGAGTAGACTAGATGGAGAAGAGGAAAGAACAAATAGATTAGAGGGAGCCTAAGAGAGAAAAACGTGCCTTGCCATACATTTCTCTCTTCTCAACTTTCAGAGAACCAGGAGGGCGACTGTACGGTACACAGCTCTGGGAAAAAAAACAATTACAAGAGTTCTCAGAAGAGAAAGGGTACAAGGTCAAGAGGGAGGGCTCACTCTACAATTTTTGTCCCTTTTCTTAAGCACTCGCCTTTTATGCTTGGACACGCTATTCCTAGGACAAGCCGCCTATCCAGGGAACGGCAGCTTGGGGGACAGCAGGGAACTAAATCCTGGGTTTCCCTCATGAGTTCTGTAATAGCAAATTTTCAGTTCCCTGTAGTTCCCTCTAAGCTAATGCAGATGCATTTGACTGCCTGTTCATGAAGGGGCTGATTCACGAGGAATAATTAACATTTCTAAAAGTCTTAACATTTAATGATTTTTTAAAAAGAAAACGATTGTTTAAATTTATGGGTCCATTCTGCTGCATTTTCTTTCTTTAATATGGAACTAACAGCCAGGTTTTCTGGTTGAAATGTATGTTCTATACCTTACCAGTTCTATAAGATGCTCAGTTGCAGAATTATATCTTTTTCATCTTCATATTCCTAGCATTTAACATGAAATCTATGGCAGATTTTGCTTCTTATGCCTATAATTCAGCTGCAATATGAAAACTGCTTTGATTGGAATATCTTGTCATGGACTATGCCTGCGTGAAGGTTGGCTTTTTGATAAGCTAATTATGATGTAATTTTTTATGGATTAATTTGAATATTGGAGCCACTTTGATTTTCTATACCGCAAGTTTCACAAATATAAAAACAAGGAAGAATATACTCTAACAAGAATGACATTACTCTTTATTTTTTTCTTCAGTGTTATTATTAATAGAAATAAGTAGCATTAACATGCAGTGAGCTTTCTGGTCTATAAACAAACAAGAAGCGTACATCACTACATTTAATACTGTACGTTATATAAAATGTAGTAGTAAAAGTGTGAATATATAAAATTCATTTAAATGCCAGTAATGATACTTATAAAGAAATATTAAAATATGCAAATAGCCTCTACTGAATAATTAATAAGTTGTAGTAAGCTCCCAGATAATATAACATTTAAACTATGTCAATTGCAAGTTGACTGGAAAGATCCTTTTGCCTATGTAATTGATCAGCACTTCATCTGTATATAGATACATTTTCAGAAACTATTTTCTTCTGAGCCATACAAGTGTCTAGTTTTGACTCAGTAAATTATTCACATGTTAAATTCATTTTGTTTCCAGAATAAATTATCATAATTAGTTCAGAGAGTTTTGGGATAAAAGTTGTCATCGTTTGCTGATCTTTTTTCACACTAAACAAATGGAAATGGGTCAATAAAATGATCAGGAGTGCTGAGGTAGTATATTCCACTTAAATTTTTAATGGAGTTTTATACTAAGTTCTTGTAAATTTGCAGTGATATCATACAAAGTTTGTAAGTACAGTAAAATGATCCAAATTCTACCAATTCTAAACTGTGCCTCTAATTACAGAACGATCTAAACAGAATGCTACTGTTAAGCTTTTTCTTGGACTTTAGAAAATAGTTTTTTTTCATTTATTTCAATCTATAAATATTATTAAATTTGAAGTTTCTTAGTTATAAATCTGAATTTAACAGTAGCAATTAAGATCAATCAGAAACAGATGTTTTCCTCTAGGGACCAAAAGTAAGAAAAACAGAAAAAAAACAAATTTACATCATTTACTTTGACCCAAGAATAATAATTTTGTGTTTTCACGTATATTATTCATTTTATTGGTACTATGATATGACAAAGTGTCATTTTTCTTATTTGATAAATGTGAAAACTACTAATGGATATGTAATTCCACATTATACACGCATGGAGATGGGAGATAAAATTAAGATTCTTTTTGCTTGTTTTCTTGTCAACTATAAAAAGAAATCTAAGCAATGAAGTAAATATAACAAAGTATAAGGTAGGACATATTAACTGCAGAAGATAACTGCTGATAAAGGAATATAAGTGTATTATGCTTTTACCCTTTATATTGGAATATTTGGCGGGCTGGAAAGAAATTTGACATACTTTAGAATGTAGTACAGTATTTGCTTTAAGCCTCACGGTTCCAATAAAACATGAGTTCACTGGAATATTGTATGGTTTAAGGTTAAAACATTAATAATAACCAAAATTAATATAAATTCGTTTGACTGGCTGTTCATGCAGTTGCTGGTTTACAGAGGAATAATTAACATTTCTAAAACTCTTAACATTTGATGATTTACACTGAACATGTATCATTTGAGGAATTTCACTGTTATCGTACTATGAGATGTTGCTTGAATTGTTTTTAAGAGTTCATCTTTAAAAAGTTAGGATTCCACTTCTGCCCTTTGAATAGGTCTTGTAAAAGTTCTTTCGAAGTCATTATAGCCTACACTCTATTTACAGTGGCTGGCCTCTTTCTATCAGGATGATGGCCGCCGTAATTACAATTGCAGGTCGCAACCTCTTCCAGGTCCCTACAGCTGTAGGGATTATACACCCATAAAGATGCTTCCCATTTCCATTTTTATGGTACAAATAAATCTCTTCTGTGAAAATCTCTCGGAAGGCTCTAGGTAATCAACCCTTTTTTCCTCTGTCAGTCAGTAAATGGGCTTTGATAAGAATCGGAGAGACACTTCATATCTACAGCTCTCACTGTTCCAACTGTGTCTCTGTTTTACATTTTTATCGTTTGTTCTAAGCACAGGACATTTATTCACTAAATACTTATTCCGAAGACATTCGTGGGTGAACCTTCGGGAACACGTCAGCCCCGGATAGATGAAGTGATGGATAAACACGGATAAGAGAGCGAGCATGTGACTCTGGTTTCCAGCCCCATAACAGGAGGTGTGGCTGTGAAGAAAGATGAATGTTACCATAACTACAGGTACCTGAGATTTACCTTTCTCTCTACCCTGACTAGAGTGACATGGTATCATTTTTCCCATCCAAGTATTAACCAGGCCAGACTTTGCTTAGCTTCTGAGATCAGAGGAGATCGGACCCATCCAGGATGGTATAGACATAGACAACACGGTATCCTTTCTAACCGCAAAGCGTCTGCAGCTTGGAAAGCGTCGGGAAGACTGGACAACTGGAGCGGTGGCGGTGGTGGTGTGAGAACAGTCGCATCAGCCATTTAGATATATATTCGTGGAGCACAGTGGAGAAGGAAGGAAGTCCGATAAGGAAAGGACAAAAACAAGCTGCTCCATGTCATTCAAAGATTTCAGAAGCTCTTCCTTGGGAACTTCCAGAGGTATTTGAGAGAAGTGGGGAACAGGGTAAGGATTTAGATTTGGTATGTTTAGGAACAAGATAGGATCAAAATTAATAGAAGCTTATTTGTACCCTATTAAAGACATAATTCAAGATTGAGTACGATTTCTAATTCTTTCACAGTGTTTGAATACAATTTATATCAGAATCTTGTACAGGACAGCAGTTGGAGGGCAGGAAGTTGACTTAGACTCTTATTTTTGTGTCCAAAGTAGGCATCCCTTTATGTCTCTGGGCATGATTCTATATCCTACAATTTGACTGCTGCTAGATGTTGTAGGAAGAGTTTTAAAAATGATAACACGACCTTGATAATATGACCAAGGTATTGTTTTAACTTTCCTCAAATGTGTCCTCATCCTGTCTTCTTAAAGAACCTGGGAATAAGAGATTTTGGTGCTGAATTTTGTTTTCCCGCCTATCTACCAGGAACACTGGGAAAGTAGCTTCATTTACCTGTGCTCCAGTATCTGCAGATATTAATAAGAGGGAGGATAATATACCATTCTCAGGCCACTGTGATGAGAAGTCCTAAGCCTCATGACCTTCACACGGTACATGCCAATGATGACACTCCTTTCTTTATTTTCTTTGCCTTGTGGCTTTAGAGGGATAATGATTCCTGTTCTGTAAAAGAACATCCTAGTGATATTTATTTAGAATGACCTCTGTTGTCCTCATTTGCTTGTTTTCCCATTTCATTTCATTTTTTTTTCTAACCAAAGCACTTTTCTGGGTTTAGTTAGAATGATTCCGCATACCCTCACTCCAGATTGCTTTATGTGCGATTCCTCATTTCCCGTCTCCACACAGCCCAATATGTTGGAGGCATCAAAGGTCACTGGGGAGAGTGATCCATCATTTTGACACGTTTTATGAGTTTACTGCCCCTGATAGTGATAATAGGAAAGGCTGCTTAAAAGTGATAACTGCCAGAGGCACTTGGCGTTCATAGTACTGAAGGATAGAAATATGTCCAAGTTTGGGGCAACAGAAAATATAATAAAAACTGAAGGACACAAGGAAGAGGCAGTAAAATACATATGCAACTTCAAAAAACACATACTGCTGGAAAAACATTCATTTCAGGAGGAAACTAATGTAATCATCTCCTATCCCAGAATGCATCCTTATGGTCTGTACCTCACTAGTAAATTATTCACATGACAATTAACCCTTGAGCAACTGTCCAGAAGATTTGTTCACAAAGCGTTTAGCACATGGAATCCAGCAAGTCCCAAATATACATTGCCATCATGAAATCAAATCAATGCTTTCTTGAGAGCACATTACTATTGATGAAATAACTAATATTTCCCTCTGATGTCCATTTTGTACTGAGTGACTTTTGCTACTAAAAATGTGTACAGAAAATATTCAGTTATGTTTAATAGGGATAACTAACACTAACTGAGCCCTCAGGATCTACAATAACCTGAAATAAGCATTTTAATTTCATTTTCTTATACAATCATTACAGTAATCTGCACACAGTTTGGGGAATTTACAAAGGATACAATATGTCTCTGTCCTAGTTAAGAATCAGATGAGATGTAGTATATAAGACCAGGTCATATGGAAAGCACAATGTCATTTTTTAATCTTCTTGAATAATGAGCTTGATTGGTACATTGTGAGTGATTGGACTAAAGAGAGAGAAATTATCTGTATAGAAAGTAGAATCAAATGTAAAAAGTATATAAAACAAAATGATCAAATAGCCATGCTCATTAACATTCTTAATATTTAAGAGACAGAAAAGGAAAATGATCTGTGATTTAAGAATTTTGCATAGAGGAAAGATCAAATTTGTGTGTGTTTTGAGAAAGAAATCTTCCTAGATAAAATGAGAGAATTCATAAATAAAAAACATTTTTTTCTTCTGCTTTGAACACAAAAGTCCATATTCAATATTCTTCTATGAGAATCAAGGCAAGTACTCAGATGTAAACTCCTATGAATGAGATTATTAGAATCCTGGAAAACATTTTGTAATTATGAAATAAGTCTGGGGATTAAAATCAAAATAATGAGAACAATCAAAGAGAAGGATTAGAAGTTCATAGATCCATGATGGTATTGTGACATTGCATTAATTTTGTAGTGGTCAGGACTGGGTTATTTTGTTTTAAAACAAGATCATAAAGTCACCATTGAGTAAGTGACTGATAAGTGTTTAGCTAATTATAATTCAATAATTGATAATCAGTTAGAAGGTCAGTATATCTTTCAGTAATAAGTGGTTGACATTAAAAGTATTTCATTAGTCACTTTTCCTCACAGGGGAAAAATACCTGAAACTTTAAAATAGGAGACCTTTACTGTAGTTTGTAGTTTCAGGGAATTTAATCTGTGGCTGGCTGGCTTCAAGGTGGAAAGCACAAGGTGGAAGCACCTCATAGAAGAAAGAGGCTCATCTAATGCCAGCAAGAAGGACAGGTGGAAAGGAGGGAGGGGAGGGAGTGGGAAAGATGGGCTAGAGAGAGAGCGGAGGACAGGAATGTACCTTTCCATATCAAACCTGCAGGGATCTGTCTTTGCTGGCCAGGCCTCACCTCTTAACATTACATCCAACTATGAACACATCACTGAATATATACAGTGACGAACACAGTGCCCAGTAATCTAGTCACCTTCAAAATACATGAGACATTCAGAGTACATTTTAGATCTAAATCATAATATTGTCCCTCTCCCCAAAAAGGGTCATGTTGACCACATGCAAAATGCATTTTTCCAATTCTAAGAGTTGCTAATGTCTTAAAAGTTCCAGCATTGCTTCGAAGTCCATATCCAACATTTTTCTATGAGAATCAATGCAAATGCTCAGATGGGAACCCCTATGAAAACTCAAAAACAACCAAGTTAAATACTTCCAATAAACAGTGCAACAAAATGAACCTTTCCATCACCAAAAGAAGTAATAGTAGGGAAGAAATAAATCAGAGCAAATCAAGCCAACCAGCAGGATGTCTCGTCATATTTTTGCCCAGCCAATTCTCTCATCGTACTTGTGGGAATCATGGCATTAATTGTTATCACCAGTAACTTCATCTATTCTTCAAATCCTCATATCTGTAATAATGTCACTTTTCCAAGGGTTTGAAATAAAAGTAAAATAAAATACTGCTGTCTAAATGTGTTTTTCCATTTTGATCATGTTTATTTTACACACAAGAAAATACCAGGTGATATATTTTTGTTCCTCTCCCCTATGAAAGTCCAAGTAAATTATTGTAATTTAGATGGAAATTGTGAGCTAGAGGAACTTTCTCAGCAGGTGGTTTTTCACTGTTGGAACATCTCAGGGAAGAAGGTGGGATTTATTTTTTTTCTTGTGCATCTTCAATCACCCAAAGTAGTAACTATCTCCAGTGGAAACCAGAATCAGCAAGTTATTTGGAAAATAGAGAGGTGGAGGCTGAGAAAGGCAAGAACAACTGTGCAGGTCAGTTACAAAAGAATAATTCTTTGGAATGAATAAAATACAAAACAGATACTTTTCAGAGAAAGAAGTAAAAGCAGCTGAGAAGTATATAAAGAAATGCTCAACTGGTTATTCTAGAGATGCACATGAAAACAACACTGAGATTGTATCTCTCTCCACAAAGAATGGCTGCTATTGCAGAATTAACCACCAACAAATGCTGGTGAGGCCACAGTGATGAAGGAACTCTTCTTCATTGTTGGTGGGAATGTAAACTCGTGCAACCACTATGGAAGTCAGTGTGGAGATTCCCCCCAAAACTAGGAGTAGAGGTCCAATTTGGCCCTGCTAGGAATGTACATGAAAAAATTAAAAGAAAAATATCCTAGTGACCTAGCCATTGCTTACCTTGTAGTACAACACGAAGGGAATACACAGATATGCCAGAAAAAAGATCCTGCCGTATAGTGGGGAATGATTGTTCTTGGAACCAAGAATTCTCATGATATTTTTCACAGGTTTTACCTTTATTACTGGGATAAATACACACAAGGTGTTAAACAGGTAAATAAAAACAAAAAACAATCACTGGGTAACAAATAAATATTTTATTTTTTCTTCAAATTTATAGCCTTGCCCTTAATTCACATGCACAGAAATCTTTTTGAGTGTTTCATGTAAAACACAATTTATTTTAAACAGAGAGATAATTAAAGAACTCTCATTCAAAGCGTAATCTAAAATATTTCTGCATTGTTAATAGTTTGTTTTCCTCCTAAATGCTAAAAACTGTGTGCCATGTAAATATGCATGCTAAATTTTTACCATAGTAGGTAATTACAATGGGCATAATATTAAAATCATGCCAGTCCAATGAAATCTGTACTTAATATTCAAAAAATATCTCAAGACAAAGAAGTGGAACTTTAGAAAACCTAGTAAAACAGCCCCCCAAATAGAGCACAGTTGTAGTTATACATTATTCTAAAGAGAAATTTGTCCCTTTCTTTCTTGAGACTAATAGATTGTCTCCCCTGCTGTGCTGATATGGCGTGCATCTAAACAAAGATGATTTCAGGAATATCAGACTTTGTTCTCACCCTCCTTTTCACATCCAGACCACTTGTTAATGCTTTAATTTCCCAGTACTAAACAAGAATTGGTCCTCTGAAAGTACTCTTAGGAGAAGAAACATTTAGCAAACAATTTCCAGGAGAAGGAGAAGAATGTATTGAGTTCAGTTCATTCTAAGGCATGAGTACCCAACACAGAATATCACTAAATAACCAGGTTAGAACTAGTATGAGTTTTTATTTTAACTGGGTTGGCAATAATTGCAGAATAAAATATGTAAGCTTAATGAATCTATAGTTGTATTATTTACCACATGAATTGATAAACAGAAGATACTAAAGCATAATCCATTTGACCCAGTGAAAAACTTGATGAGTGAGTTTATAACACAATGAAATAAAACGTTTCAACATTGCCCTCTGTGAGGTTGTAAATTTCTTCCAAGTTGCTTCAGGAGTGTCCACAGGACTGTGTCTCTAGTTGTTAGCTCTACCAAACCAATTTTTCATGTAGTTTGGAAAAACATTGGCTTTCAAAAATCATATTTAATTTTCAAAAAGATTAGAGATTCTTCTGGCTTGATTGACTGACACTAATGTCTGGCTTTTAAAATATCTGAACATCAGCAGGATAGCAGCAAGAAGATCCTGATATTCATCCTTTTCCTGAAAATAAAACTAATAACTGTCTACAGATAAGACTTTAGTGAATATTCTGCAGCTCAGGTGTGAGGATGAGGTATCTTCGTAAACCTATAAAAATTTGCACTGGACAGGTAAGAAGAATGGCTTTACACTGAGAATGTTGGTGTTCTCCCTCCCTGAACATAGAACAATGCTTACAGTGATGGGATTCCCTTGGGCTTACGGTTTCACTAGTTGGAAAGGAGATTCAGTTTCCCCAACAACTGAAAATGTTTCCCAGGAGGCCCACTCCTGTATTCTTTTAGGGAGCAAATGGGGTAATCAGTAGGACTAGACCATTAAGAAATAGTTAGACAGACACAAAGTAGTGAGTGGAACTCACAGTGGTCAAGTTACAAGTCTTGGCAGCTGCATTTTATTTCTGATAGCAATGGTGTCCAACCATTAGCAACTAGTCAACACACAGCTCAACCACAAAGCTGAGGTGGCTGCTCCCAAAAACATAGCTGGCAATTCTATTTGGCTTCCTTCCTTGCCTAGACACCTCATCCAACCTTAAAGCTGCACTTAAGGTTCTGCTCATGCAAGAAAGCAAGCTATAGCCTTGCACTACAGTGATACACAACCTTTGGACCCACTTGGCTTTTAAACCCTTTCTAAAGCTTATTCAAGCAAGAATGTTATGCAAACTTGCACCTCTTCAGTTCATAGATTCTGGTGCCACTTGAGCTGGGAACTTAAACAGTATCTCCTTCATAACTTGAAGCCCAGCATCTTAAGGCCACAACTGGACAAAGAGATAGGACAGTGGCCTTATAATTTTTCAAAGCATATCTTTTTTGTTTTGTTTTGTTTTATGTATATCTCTGTGTTTTTCTTGTATTAGTATAGATAGCAGCTTTATTAATAGGGTCTTAAAATGAAACATATCAAATATCCTTTAAAAGGTTTCTGATCAAACTACGGCATATCTGCACAACACATAACTGCTATTAACAGTAACAGAAGAACTATTGATACAGAACACATTTTGATGACCTTTAAGAAAATCATCCTGCATGAAAAAAGAATGCTGATCTCAAAAAGTTACACACTCCACGGATTTATTTAGAAAATAGTCCTAGTATGACAAAATTCAGGAATGGAGAAGAGTGCAGTGATTTCTGGGTTTAGAAAGTAGGGAGAGGTAGAGCATGTAGATATATAAGATCAACAGGAGGGAAAATGGTGATGAAGCTGCTCTCTGTATGCATTACATCGATGTCATAGCTTCCTGTTTCTGCCTTTGTAGCCACTGCCATTTGTTTTAGGATGAGGGATTGGGGAAAAAGTAAAGGAAATCCCTTCAGTATTTTTGTAAAATCACATAGTTCTATAGTTCTATTAATTAAAATTTGTAAATAAAATACAATTCTCTCAATACAGTCTGTATTTCAACTAATTATAAAATCATCTTTTAGTATAAGTATGCTTCACACATTAACTGAGTAAAAGATCCTAATTTAGATCAAATTAAATTCAAGCTTAACTAGAAATTCTGAATTTTGCCTTAACAGTGCTAATCTTGGATTTAGAAAAGTTACTACAAAACAAAGTAACTGCAAGATGCAGAGAACCCTTGAGTTACGACCAGCTTCACACACAAACAACTTCAGTTCCCACAAGAAGTTTAGTTTTAACTTACAACTAAAGTCTTCGGTTACAAGCCAAACACTGACCATTTGTGCTTTTGTAAACAAAGACTCTTGATGCCAGAAAAGTGTATGTAAGAGTATGTGTCAGTCTGAGCCCAGATGTACATGTGTGTGGGCGTGATTTCCACCAGTGCTTTCCAGGATCGCTGTGATTATTGCTATCAAAATGGCTCCAAAAAAAGCTAGAAAAAAAGCTCAAGAAGGAAGGGAAGATAAATAAAGCAATCATATTTTTAAAGAAGAAGAAAATTGTGAAGAGATATGAAAATAGCATTTGTGGGGCTAAACTCACTATTATGTACATCATGTTGAAATCCAGTATCCCAGCAATCTTATGAGAGAAACGGCTTGTATAAGGAAGCTAGTGCTGCTAAAGGTGTTACTAAAATTCATAACTCACTATCAACAGTGTTAGATGACATAGAAAAGCTATTATTAGTGTGAATCAATGAGTGATAATATTGAAACATTTTGTGCCTGTAATGGGTGGTTTCACAATTTTAAAGTGAGAACTGGGTTTTGTAACTTAAGTAGACCTAGTGAAGCAGCCAGTGCTGATAAAAGGTCTAACGAAAATTACATACAGTACTTCAAATCGATGAATCAGAGAAATGGCTTTGTACTCATCAAGTTTTCAAGTGTGATAAAACTGGTCCTTTCTGGAAGAATATTCCCAGTAGAGCATACATCACTCAGGAAGAGAAGAAAATCCCGAGTCACAAACCTATGGAGGAAAAGCTGAACTTATTGCTATGCTCCAAGGAGAATGGTGACCTCAAGATAGAGCTTCACTGGGTTTATCTCTCTGATATTTCTAGAGTGTACAGAAAACTTAAAGTCATGAAGAATAGGCTAGGGGTCATATGGAACTATAATGCAAAAACTGGGTAACAAGAGTACTTTTATTGGGTGGATCATGGAACATTTCTCTCTTACTGTAGTATCTAGAAGAAATATCTAAAAGACAAAGTTTACCACTCAAGACCCTTTTCTCTGTAGACAGTGCTCCTGCTAATCTATGACATGTGGAAGAAGAATTGCTGAAGAATTCCCAAGGCTTTTGAGTGAGTTCCTCCCACCTACGATAATTTTATTGCAGCCTGTGGACCAGCAGGGGATAGCTGACTTTAAGAAGCTATACAGCAGGGAATTGTTCCTGAAGTGCTCCCAGATGATCTGAGATTTAAATTTAACACTTAAAGAATTGTAGAAGAAATATCTCACCTTTGACAAAGGAACCAAACATGTTCATTGGAAGAAATATAGTCTCTTTAATAAATGGTGATGGAAAACTGGGTTTCAACTAGTTAAAGATTAAAACTAGACCCATAGTTTTAACAGTGCATTAAACTAAAGTAAAAATGGACTGAAACCTAAATATTAAAATAGAAACACTAAATTTGTTGGAAGATGTGATAGGTAGAACTCTTGAAGACATTGGTAAGTGAAAATATTTTATGAGAAGAAGTCAGTCTCACAGTAACTAGGACAAAGAATGTACAGCAGGGCCTTCATCTGACTAAAAAGCTTTTTCGCAGCAAGAGAAACCACCAGCAGAGTGAAGAGACAACCCACAATGTGGGAAAAAATGTTTACCAGCTTTAAAAAGCCTACTGTCTAGAATATATAAAGAAGTTTAAAAAACCAGATGCCCTCGAATTTAAAGACCCAGTTCAAAAATGAACAACTCAAATGAACAGACATTTCTCAGATGAAGTAGTAGCTGTGAACAAACATGAAATAATCTTCAGCATCATCAGTCATTCCAGATATACACATGAACACAGTACTGAGATTCCATCTCACTCCAGAAAAATCACTGCTATCAAGAAATCAACTGATAACAAATGCTGGCAGGGCAGTGGGGGAAAAGAAATCCTTCTCCATAGCTGTTGGGAGAATAGACTGATGCAGTCAGCATGGATATTCCTCAAAACCTAGGATTAGAAATTCTATTTGACTCAGGTATTTTCCTTGTGGGTGTGTATCTGAAATAATTAAAAATATCATACCACAGCGATATATGTACATCCATGTACATAGCGGCACAGTGTGTAATAGCTACATCTTGGCGACAGTGAAGATGCCTATCAATTGGCAATTGGGTAAATAAGATTTTTTTTATATATAAAATGGAGTGCTGCTCAGCTAGAAAGAAAGACAAGACACACACACACACACACACACACACACACACACACACATATATATATGTTCAGGCCGTATGCTTGAGTGAACTAAATAGTACACACGTGTAAATACTGAATTGTTTTCTGGTGTGAGCAACTGAAAGTGTAAATGGGGACAAAAATGTATAGTGCATATTGTGAAATAGGAATAAAATGTTCAAAGGGGGAGGGAAACTGGGGAGAAAAAGAAAACAGGGAGAGGAAAAAAAGATAAAGAAAAGGAAAAAGCAAAAACAAAGCTTTCTCATAAACAGAGGTGGAGGGATTGAAGGAAAAGAAAGGGGATGGAAAAATAAGAACCAAGGTATATTATGTGCAGGTACAAGTTCCCAATAATGAATGTGATCATAATCTATATGTAAAATGCAATAATAGACATAAATGGAAAAGAATTAAATGTTATAAATGTTGAAACATATAAAGATGCTATTGTGTACATATAGTTTTATTCTCAGCCTAAAGAATTCAATATAAAATTTAGACAATCAACCTGACAATAGAATATAGCATTCTTTTTTGGATAGAATTTCAATATGGATATTTAATTTTATCTTTTAATGAAAATTAACCCTTGCTATTTTAAATTTGCCATTCATGGGAATAGTATAAATATAGCATATCAAGAATAAATTTAACAAAAATGAATGGCTATGTAGCATATTAAAGAATATGTCATTAGCTGAAAAAAAGGGACCTGTGTTCCAGATGTCAACCTAATAATGAATGGATACATGATTAAAAAATATACTTATGTACACTCAGTTAATGCCTCAATATAATTCTAATTGCAATAAAATTTGTATTCATAAAAACAAATGCACATGAAAGAATAATGTTTAAGGAATGTCCAAAGTAATTCTGAAAGAGGGAACAGAAAAGAAACTAGTAAGAATAATTACAGCAAACTATTTATAAATCTATACTAGCTGTGTGGACTGAGACTGTGGTTCAGGGTGAAGCACTTGCCCAACATCTGAGGGCCCTTGTTTTCAGTACAGTCTGATGTTGGAGTGGTGGTAGATAAATAGATCAAGACATCAGAACAGGAGCTCAGAGATACAGTGAAGAATGTATCACACTTTGCTGAGACTGGAGAGGGAATTAGAATTTAATTGAGAGACACATTAGTAAATGCTTTATAGTTGAAATGCACATACCCTTAATCTCTCCTTCACATGTCATAGAAAAACTAACCTTTGAAACTGTTAGATATATAAATGTGGAAATGAAGTTCAGATATATAAAATGATGTAAACCTGGAGACAAGAGCAATTGCCTACATCAGACACAGAAGTAAGAAAACTTGAAAAAGCCTTGTAAAATCCAATAGCAAAACTGAAACTATTCTAATAAAGTTGGAAGACAAAATACTGATGATTAAAAGATGTTTATCTATCTTATTCCTCATAAGGCTAGCAAGGCATCCATGGCCACAATGTGGAAAGTGTACTTAGAAATGAATACAGAAAAAATTTAAGGAAAAATGAGAAAGAGTAGAAGGGCAAAGTGCATGAAATAAAAATAGTAAGACTAAATAAACATAAAAGATAGTCAATATCATCAATATTCAATAAAGTAAAATAAAATATATATTATTAGGAAATGAGCAGAGAGATAGATTAGCAAATGAAAGTGTATTCTTTTAAAATTATTATATATGATGCACTTACCATGGTTATTCTCTAATAATTTTTGTTATGAAAAAATTTTTCACTAGCAACTTTTATATTTTCTTTATATTTATATACTTGTAGTATATTAAAATAAAAATAAAACATCAGTTAGGATAAGAGAAAAAAGAAATAAAAAGTAAAACAAGTGTTAAAAGTCTGATAAAATTAAATATTTTTAAAGATTTGACAAAGGAGGAAATTTATAACTTTTTTGGAAGAATGTATACTGACATTTTGGACATGGTTTTGAAATACATCATAAGCATTACATATATAATAAATAATTCTTAGGATATAGTTTCACATCTAGAGAAATAGTTGTAAATAATCAAAAAGAGTCATTAAAATATCCATTAAAGTTAGTTGTAATTGGAAAATCTGTCCTTCAGTGAAGGGATGTTGAATAGTTATTGAAATACTGAGCTGAGCTTCCCCAGTGAATTTGTTTTTCCCAACACAGCTGTAAGGTGGAAAGAGAATACCTCTCAAAATTGCTCTCTAAGACTTCGTGACAAAATTAGGGAAAATGGAATTTTATGTTGACTCCCATTGATTCTCAAAATCTCGCACTTATACAATCAGTTTGAAACATTCTTATGGGGATTTAAAGTCACAAAAGAACACAGTAAGTTTTTCTCTAAAGGTTGGCCTTGATAAGACTTATTAGGAAGGCTAAAAGCATTCTAGGAATACCAGCCTTTTAGAGAAGAGCAGAATTGTCAAGGCTACACTCCTGAAAGGTTTCCTTCAGATGCCTGCTTAAAATTGTACTCCTAAACCTTAACTCCTGATTTAGAGTATCAGAATTTTCATGCAGGGCTTGACTCGCTGTGTTTGAAATAAAAAATAAAATCCTCAGGCACGATCTGGTGCAGCTGGCCTGGTGTGAGTTCCCTGCTGTTGTGATATTCCTTGAATTGTGGATTTAAAGAACAACAGATGTATCAGTGTACACAAACTAGCTTTGATTTACATGTCAGTACTTCAAAGCATTAGATTGTTTGTGATAAATAAATATAATTTTATATGTCATTGAAAGAAAAAAAATGGCCTTCCCAGGTCAGGTAAATATGGCTAGAAAAGGCTCAAAGCTATTAACCCTTACCGTGTACAGAACATAGAAATATTTTGCAAGATCATCTCATTAATCTTCACAAGAGTTCTGTGAAAGAGTGAGCAGTTGTATTCTCATTATAGAAACCAAGGGAGCTGGACAAATTATGTAAATTGCTGCAGCAGGAAAATGTAAGTATCTGGGCTGGTATACATTTTGCAGGCAGCCATATTGCGAACCCTGCCATCTTTTTATAATGAGCTCAAGCTTCATGGCCATTGCAGATTTTCTATGAAGGCAAATTTTTCAAAAAATAATAAAAAATGTACTTCTTTTAGTAAAAACTGTTGACATGGGATAGTGCCCCCTACCAAGGGAATATTAAATTTAAGACCACTTAATTTTTAGTAATGAAATCAATATTGCTTGAGGGTATAGGCTTTCCAAAAGTTGGCAAATGAAACAGCTTCTTGGATTCTTTGAACAAGCTTTTGTGGTAAGTGGGGAAGGGATTATCAATTGTATGTGTAGATCAAACCAAGACTGTTCAGACTAAAAAGAGATATTTCAAAATGACATTGACAGTGACAAGCTTTTAAATTCTTCCCACCTTCTACTGGATACTACCCCAGGATGTATCCTCATTTTTCTGGAAGAAGCTATTCCTTTCTTTACTGTTAATCCCCACCCAAGTAGAGGAGATGATGTTCAGAAGCCAAAATCATTTTGGAGGAGATTAAAAGTGAGGAGATAAACAGTTCAATGACCCCATGAGGACAGCTTTCAGATCAAGACTGAGGGGCAGCTTTGTCATGTATTAACTGTATGAAATGGCAAAGGAAGTCTAAAGCTCACTTTCACTGCCCTCTAAAATGGATATGAAACTAACATTCGTCATACTAGCGATTCACAGGACGTATAGGCATCAACCTTTCTGGGATGAATTTTGGGGAGAGCGTTGAGGCATCTTCCCTGCTCCCTGGGACTGGAGGCATCTTCCCTCCGCCCTGGGACTGGAAAAGCACCTGCAGATCTGTGGAAGAATCCAGTGAGCAGAGAGAAGAACTCCAGGAAACCAGCAGCTGCTTTCAGACAGCAGGAAGTGTCCCAAGTATTCATGGAAGGTTGAAGAGATTCATGTTGACTGTGTGGGGATTGAGGAGGCTTCAGTGACTGGGCTCTGGGACTGGTGGTGCCTTTTTCCTTGCTTTTCAGTCTAGGCTCCATTGAGCTGAGGAAGGAGCCAGGGGAATGTTAACATGGTCTTGCTGCTCAAGGTTGGTGCCCTCTTCCAGACTTAAGAAGAAATTGATAAATGAGAACTGCAGGCTTCTTTGCCATTGTAGCTTGGTTCACCGGAGTAAAGATGGTGGCCAGGCCTTCAGGCTCCAGCTGCAACAAGGGGCCTCCGTAGGGCTTGTGCCTGGTGGTCAGATGACAGGAAATGAAAAACGCTAACCTCGGTTCAGTGCCCACCATGGGCCAGCAATGTGCTTTGATATTTTAGTTTTTAACATGCACAGCCAGTGCTTTCAGAAAAGTGTTTAACCCTGTTTTGCAGGAGAGTAAACTGAGACCCAAAGGATTTAAGTAAATCCTTGTTTGCAAAGTATTACTGTCAAATAGATTACAAAACTCCTATTTTGCTACTGCTAAAACACTTTTTTTCACTACATCACACTGCCTGAATTTTTTTCTTTTACCTTATGTAACTTTTAAAATTTTTACATTTCATTGGCTATTAAAATGAAATATTTTAGAGATGAAAAAGTATTTTTAGTGGTATATCTGAGATGAAGTGCCAGGCATCACTCTTCTTCAAGGATTATAGTGTTTTGCTTCTTTTCTGTTCTGAGTTCCAGTAACGGAGGTCTGTGTAATCAATTAGCCTCTGAAAAATGATACAAGGGCTGTGAATAGGATTCCTCTCCACCTTTGCTCTCCCTTTTATCCCCTGGGGATTCTGAGCCAGGCAACAAACTCAACAAAGGCGAAGGAAGGGCAAACACAACGCTTGCCTTGACTGATCTGCCTCTTTCTTTATCCCACCACCCCCCCCCTTTCGCAGTACAACCCTTTGCAATGTACCGCATCTAAAGCTCCCCACCACATAAAAATTAGCTAAGACATAAAGAATTGAGGTCACAAAAGCATCTGATCCTCGCAGCACCCCAAGGGCTATTAGGGTGCCAGTGGCAGGAGTTAGAAAAAGAAAAATTAGTGCAGGTCTTCATTAATTATCAAAAGTGAACCTCACGTCCTAAGCATACATCATGTTTCAGTTTTAAATTGTATGAAACTCTCCATGTCCAGATTTCAAAGTGATGTGACCTGGAGTTCTGCATGGAGAATCATTCTAACACATCGGATGTAATGAGGACTAATTAGAATTCCATGGATGGTGACAAGCATTTGCTCCTCTTCTAAGCCTATGTGCTTCCTGATTATGCTTTGGCTTTCTTGACATGTCACGTGCTGGTCTTTGCTACCTTTCCTTCCTCTTTATTTCCAATCTCTTCATTTTCGATATGCTTGATATCTAAAGGAAGGAAAAAAATCTGAGTTTATTTAAAATTGGGTTTAGTGCCTGTATGCTTTGTATTTAAGACATTAAAATCAGAAAATTAGATAGTTGCCTGCCAGCCAGAGCAATTACTTCTACCCATTACACTCCAAGACAAAATTATTTTACTTCTTGAAATGGTTTCTCTTAATCGTTACATGATTCTCACAGTAACATTAAATCCAAATAGTCACTTCTTTTGTTTTATTGACACTGGATTGTTTGAACTATGGGTTGCTAACAGTCTTTTTAGCATTTTTATTCCTTTTATTTCATTTTGTTTTTCTTCTTTAATTTGTAAATACTGTGAGGGTCTTACTAAAATTGAAGATTTTTGTTTGATTCTTTACTCTTGCTTCAGTAGGTATATATGTAATTATTTTAATTTGCAAGATATATCCACTGAAATTAAGAAAATGCCTTCTCTTTTCTTCTGCATATTACCGAATGTTTTAATCATTATGTATATGTGGTTATTCAAAATCACTTAGCATATTTAAAATTAAATAGAATTAGAAAGAATTCCTTAGTAATATCCAAGTGTGTCTCAACGGTCAGCCAGCCATGGCCATAGGGAGTCAGTGGCTACTCTTCTGAACTATAGGTGCAGGGCATCTTCATCATCCTTGCAGAGTCCCTTGGGACAGCACTATCTGAAGGGTCGGTTCCTTCCGAAGATTGAGGCAGCTACCTCTTTGTGCAGACACAAAATCAGAAAATCCCTCAGCATTCTTGAGATGAAACACGCTTATTAGATGCTCATTTATTAGACTATATGATATGGGAAATGAAGGAGTTCTGGCCTGAGTGCATGCCATATTCATGCCTAGAATTTCAGTGATATTCTACTTGTTTATTTGCGTGAAGAATCCAGAATGTAACCAGAAAAAGGCCAGGAAAAATTATTATTGTGAGTATGCTCTGGGTTTATATGGGTCAAAACTGCAACGAAGAGAGGGATCAGTTTAGAATTCTCTGTCTGAAGAAATTAAATTCAATGAGATGGGGTCTCAAAGTTGTCCTCATTAAGGAATATAATGTTATTCATAAAAATTGGAAGATGTGTTTAACTAGAATTTATAAAATACTGGGAAAAAGGTAGATACTGGTAGGATCCTCAGAGCAAAATATCACTAATGGAAGCAGAGATTCTTTCCCAAGATGCTTTTGGCACAATAATAGCTGAATGGCAGCACCAGTGAGGGAGCATGGTGAGCAATAGCGTCTGGGGGGTGGGGGTGGGGGTGAAATATAACGTCCTTAGGAACAATTGACATTTCAGAGAAATGACAGTTTTGGAATCACATTAGTCAGCATCTGTGTCTATGTGTGTGTATGTGTCTCTGTGTATGCGTATTTGTGACCAGATAGAGGGAAATTCAGTTTAGTGGGGAAAAGGTTTATTTTGGTGCCTGTTTTCAGAGATTTCAGTCCATGCTCTGTTAGATCCAAGGCAGAAACATCATAGGAGGAGGGTGGTGTGGTGGAAAGTCACTCGGCTCATGGTGACCAGGAAGCAGAGTTGAGAGAAGAGGAAGTTACCAGAGACTGGACAGAGTACCCAGGGTCATCTGCTCAGGACTCAGACATACCCAGAAGTGCATTTCACTATCATCTTCTAGGGGTCTTTCAAGCTAGTGAAGTTGAAAATAAGTATTAATCATCATGAGTCCTGTGCTTGTCAACTTTATACCCAAATACATCTTGTTAAACCAGATAGACGACAAGATCATAATCCATCTAAAATTATGTCACTACCTTGTGTACAACAAAAAAAATCGTCATTGTGCCCTCAAGTCTCAACAGTCCCAGCAGTGTGTGTACTAATTTTCTAGGCATCTCTCAAGCCAGTGGAGCTGATGATAATTATTAGTAGTCATAGGAATCCCAGTTTCTGGCAACTGGTGAGGCAGCCTGAATGACTGGTAAAGAAGGTGACGAGATTTTAAGCTGATTTTATTGGTACATTTAGTACACACATTATGATCATATACAACATTGAGAATTTGTACCTGTACATGCCACATTTTGAGTCTCATTTTTTTCCCAAAAGAAGATAAAGATTAAGAGAACCAGTTAATGCAGAGGTAAGTATCAATGGCACAGGATAGCAGAGATGTCATAGAGGGAAATACTAGCCAGTTTTCAGGGCTCAGGACTTTGGGAAAAAAAAAAGAAAGTTGCCACATATCGTGTACAGGTACAATTTTTAAAAATGTGATCATAAGGTATATAAAAATGTACTAATAAACTCAATAAATGAACAAAAAATAAAAATTATATGGAACTCAAAAAAACAACTTTGAAAAATTAGGAAATGAGATGATTTGTTGTTCCAGGAACAACATGAAATTAATTAAGTTATTTATTATGACTAAATAAATCATGGTGCTGGGGTGGTTGAAAAGGACACAGTGGTATAATATAATTATTTAGGGTAACACTACCCCAAACTGACAGGAATATAATGCATTTATTTATATGTGTGGTTGTAAAGAGCTGTAGTAAAGAGTTGTTAAGGGATAAATAACTGTTGAATAAATAACCCCTCCTTTGTCACTTGGATTCTGTGTCTGTCTTTAATCTACTTGGGTATTTTAGACATCAGTGGAGAGTGAATTATTTGTCATCATTGTTACATTGAGACAGGTTTTTCTACTGATTCCAAACACCTAAAGGGACTCAAGGAGACATGTGGTCTGGGGACTTGCTGGTTCCCCCATGAATAGATGGCTCCCTTGGCAGTCAGATATGTTTTGGATGAAACCTCTTCCTGCTTTCCTGCTCAATGTTTATGACAAGAACACTGACACTCTCTATACTAGGAGGTAACTGCTATGGCATGCAAGCAGCAGTGGGCTGTGTGTCTCAGGGAAGCTCTAAGAAGGACACCACTACCATCCTTAAACTGTTCATTATGAGAAACCTTTGATTCCTCTCAGTAATCAAAGACAAAGACGGAAGGTAAAGAGATGAACTTGAATCTCTGAACTTGAATCTCTTTTGTATCCAAATGGGAGACCCGCTGGGTTTTTTGTTGTTATTTTCTCCTTTCTCAAGTATAAGAAAGTCTAACCATTGCTCAGAAACTTCAAGCTCCTTCCAGTTTCCATTGTCAACATCCATTCCACATATAAAAATGGAACAACAAAAAACTAGCTACCACGAAGGCCAAGACCAGGAACAACAGAATTAATCAAGTTATTTATTCTGACTTTCTTGTACATCCTTTGAGCAACAGAAGTCTCCAAGAAATAACCATAAATTAAGAACAAATGTAAAAGAAATTTAGTAACCACGATTATCACTAATATTTGAAAAAAAGAAAATTCCAAGGATGTGGATTGTAGCAGAAAGCAGATTCTCCTGGGCTTTATGACAGAACGTGTGACACAAACAGAAGACACAAGTTCATCCTGACAGCTGTTAGAGATGGGTCCTGAAAGTATGTGATTTGTTGACATGCATTCACCCTTCAGCGGAGATGGGAAGCAAAGGGGGCTCTTAGGAAATGCTTGTCAAAGTATGGAGGGTGAGGTCTGGGGCGTCTGTCACTCATGTGGGACACTTACTAAGTGGCAGGCAGAGAAATGAGACTCCTCTCTGTCTGAAGGGAGCAAAGGCATGATAAAGATGCTGACCAGGTGGGGCTTTGATTTCTGGGAGTAAATGCAGAGGAAGCTGCTGAACAGTGAGCACCAGGGCCTAGGGGGTGGAAACCAATGAGCAGATTCAGGCTGGGCAAGAGACGTACGATCAATCTTCACTTTCCATGCAGCTGACAGGATAAGAAGGGAGAACGACAGGACTTCCACTGTGAGACCAGACAGAGGAGTGATGAATAGAACCTTTGTTTTTCTGTTATTTCAGGAAAGAAGGCAAGAAGACAGACATCCTAGGTAGTCTTTGCTTTTCCAAAGAACATGGTGTTCATGAAAACGCTTTGGAGATTCAATCTCTGAGTTGGATTCCACCAACAGTGCCAACTCCTTTGTTTTATGAAGAAACTGGGAGATTCTTTCATGCCTCAGGTCATTCCCAAGTATCAGGATGAGGTTAAAACTCCCAGAACAGTTGAGATGAGGAGCTGTCCATATATAGTATGGCTGGAGTGTAGCTTTTACTCCTTTATGCGTGAGTGACTCTGTCACATGTACAGGAAATACCAGTATGTAGTATAATAACAATACTGGGCTTGTGATCATGATCTGCATTTAATTTTAACTCACTATCTATGAACCCTGTGACATTTGCCAAGTAATTCTGCCTCTCAGCTTATATATTTGTTTAGATATCAGGAATCAAATTCAGAGCCTCACACTTTCCCTCCAAGCACTGTGCCCCTGAGCTACATCTCTGCCTTCATGTTGTTTATTTTTAAATAGATTAAGAAAAACATCATCTCATAGGATATTCATGAAAATTAAGGTAATAATCTACACAAAGTCTAGAGTGAATTGCGTTCTACAGAGTAGGTACTCAGTTACTGTATCTTGACTCTGAATCTAGAAGATACGACAGTGAGGAATACCTGGTATCTCCTTGAATGTTTCTGTGTCAGTGAAGAATTCAGTTTTAGTCAGCATCATGGACAAAAAAGAAGGCTTCAGAGTAGGAGTAGTGTCCCGGCTCCTGGACAACCCCTGACTCTCCCCTAGATGAGCGTGTAATTCACACTTGCTCAATGATAGATTTTCCCCCAAGATTTTCAGAGAAACTAGATGATGGCTCCTCTTCTGATTGCTGAACTACAAAGCTGCCTCCCGCTAGATGCACAGGATGATTTCAGCTGAACTCCGGCATCAGGAGTTTGGTCCCACAAAGCTGACAGACATGTAATGATCCCCCAAGTAACCTTCCAAAGTAAAGGTCTCAATGAAGGATCAGTATTTTACTATCATTTAAATATTTCTCTATATGAGATGCTCTTCTCTATTGATGCACAGAAGAACTTTTGACAGTGACAGAGAAGGAATCAGTCCTAGTAATCTTTGCCCTCATTTTCCCCAGGATAATGGAGAAATAAAGTTTTATTACAAGCAGAATTAGCAACAGACAGTTTTATGGGGATAAAGTATTTTATTTGGATTTATCACATTTCATTTTCGCAACAGTTCCATGGGATAATTGTAACAACTTTATAAATAACAAAACAAACACAGTAAATAACTTGATAAGGTTAAGAGGTGTGATGAGCCTGCAGGGTTTCTTATTTGAGAACTGAAGATTTTTCTCTATGACGCTGCATTATCATATTTGTTAAAAGAAACTTTACAATCCTGAAAGATCATGGTTTTCTACTGTATAGAACTACATTCCAAATCTGATGTTAGGGCTCAAATTTGTGAGCTGAGAAACTTTTGGATTGTCTAGCACACTTGGAATTAACTAAATATCCTGCTGATATTAAAAATTCTATTTGCCTTTGAAACAATGCCTCTTATATCACTGGGCTTTCTCACTTATGAACCTATATTACCCACTCATTTAAAATTTAGATGCTAATAACCAGTGTGTTCTTCTAATAAAGCAATGGGTATGGGCCTTCAAGGACATATCAAAAATGCCTAGCCATCTGGAACTGATTCTTTTTGGTAGCAACTCCCTTTCTACAAAAAATGCATAACATGAATTAGCTTTTTCACTTGCCAAATGTTATATCCTAAAGTAAAGAGATTTAATTTCCAAAGTGTAGAATTGTGCCTGGTAATTGCTGATTTCTGGCTTTAATTTACGGGCAGATTCTATTCATTAACTACTTGTCTTCATTGTCTGCCAACCGCTCTTTTTCATGGAGGAAAGGGTTAACAAGCAAGTTAGTAAACTTTCCTTCTTCTCTCAATGGTGAGCCACACTCTCAATTTCAGTCTCCAAGGAGCAATGTGCTGCTTCTTTTTGTAAATGAAAGAATCGAAGACTTTCAAAATTGATTTCTGAAAAATTTTAATATACATTTCCAACATTAATGACACCAAGGAAAAGATTAGTTTTCTCACTATACTCAGGGATTTCACATATTTCAAACAAAATAATATGAAAAATATAAATATAAATCTGAGCTCCTGAAAATCCTGTGTGTCTTAGCAAACAACATTCTGGATAGTATATGACTGTCTTAGGGGGTCTATTGTCAAGAAATTATACAGAACACATTACACTAATCTCCATAAACAGCATATTCACTTTTATGGTGCTATCATTTAGCACATAATAATAAATCATGTATATTAAAATATCTAGATATGAGGACTCTCCTTAAAACTCTGAGTCTGTTTGGGGGGGTCCACGTTTTCGGTTTTAGGTGAAAAACTGAATTATGCACTGGGAGTTGTACTCTATGTTTTAGGGTTGCACAGTTTGCTTGCTCTTTGAAATTCTTCATCCGCTAGATTTTGTGATTGAATTGTATTTTGCCTATGCAGCCAAAGTAGTCTGTTTTACATAAGTAAAAACAGCATTCCTGTGTTCCACTTGAGGACATGGGATTTAAATTACATATTTAGTGTTAATACCATATCTTTATGTAAGACACCTTTTCAAGAGTTATCACGATCAGTAGAAAAGAAAAATAATTAAGAAGAGAAATAATTTTCCAACAGTTCCAAAAAGGAGAAATACAATAACTCTTTTTGCTATTGATTTTTCACCAGCTCATGTCTCAAGTCTATTGAAGAACAAAGTGCTATGGAAAACTTGGGGTTTAAATTCAATCCCTTATATGGCTAATGCCAGTTAAGATAACTTCCCTCCACTCAGTCAGATTCTCCACCTGTAGCCTGAGAGGCTGCTGTGTCTGTCTCATGGTTTGCATGTGAGTCAAAGGAGGGAGTGAAACCAGAGAAACTTCCTGTGCTCACTGCTTACCACAAGGCAACGAACGCTAAATTTGACTATATGGGCAGTCAATCTTTACTAACATTAGTTTACTAGATATAACAAAAGCCAAATAAGCAAAGTTCAAAATGAACAGCTTGACAATAGAGAGAAGGACTCACAGAGCAGGCGTCAAGACCTTGGCAGGCTGAACAGACCCTCACTGTGCTGAGGGGGAATTATATGAGGTCAGGACTTTTGTCTAGTGTGTCCTTCATCCCCCTAAGCAAATCCTTCTGAAAAAATATCCTGAAGTAGCACCACTTTCCCCACTAGCACACAATGTGGGAGCCCAGAGTCACCTGCAGCAGGTCTCAACACTGAAATTACACAAAAAACTTCAGAGTAAATATACAAGACTGTCTTCAAAAACCGCTAGAAGTCCAGCTTAAGCACACAGTCAGATCTTTCATTTCTCAGAGCTGAGCACCCAGAAGAGGCAGAACACTGAATTGAAATACACAATAAAGCACTGATTTGCGTGTTAAAATGGCGATGGTACTAAAGTCTCCTGCCAAGGATAAGCAACACTTCACAGCACTTGTGATTATAGGTAGGATAAAATTCAAGA
This sequence comes from Petromus typicus, assembly GCA_004026965.1. Lineage (NCBI taxonomy): Eukaryota > Metazoa > Chordata > Mammalia > Rodentia > Petromuridae > Petromus > Petromus typicus. The sequence goes on from PVIR01002230.1 coordinate 71,767, forward strand.
TCCTAAAAATAAAGCTTTTACAGTGTTTGTCATTCATAGGATAGAAATTAGAATTTGGTCACCTGCTTTACCTGACAATGATCTTGTATATTCTGGGTTTGAATATATATTTGAATGCATATTCACTTGGATATATAACATATATTTTTATACCTCCCAACATTCTACAAAGACTTGTGATTAGACCTTTGGTTGGAAGATGAGCACAAGAAGCACAGGTTGGTGAGCAGAGCTAGAAGCGCTTGAGAGGGGACCAACCCCAGAAAGGGCACAGAAATGAGAAGAAACCACAGAGCTCCGTCCCACCGGTGTTCACCAAGGAAGCGGGAAGGCGTACCTCAGGATTTTCTCTGGATGGGCTGAAAAAGCAAGGTATTGATTTGCTCTCTTCAGTCACTCTTGTGATGATGGTGCTTCCGGGAGCAGCATTTGATCAGCTTTTTAAAGGCAGCTCTGCTGCGGTAAAACACATTCCTGGGAAGCAAAAGAAAATCTCAGGAATTAAAAGTCAACAAAGATGTGGGCTTCGGAGTGAAAGCAGCCCGGACGCATGAGAACGGTCCACTAAAGATGCAGGAGACCAGGAAGCCAAGAGCACACGTGCTAGCTGTGCACTCCGGGGGTAGCAGAACTGAAGCTGTGTGATCTCACGTGGCCTGTGATCGCTGATCTGCGCATGTTCTCATTTGCAAACATATCTGTCATTGAAAAACCAACAGTTCTATACTTCTCCACTCTCACAGCCTACTCACTCGTTCTTCCGTTTGTCCCTTAATTTAGAAAAGCCTTTCTCCATCCCTATCTCCAGGACTAATTCATCTTCTGATGCATTCCTGAACAATCTTTCTCCAATAGCAACACTAATTAGAGCTGTGCTTTCATAATGACTTATGTGAAAGTGTAATAAGTATTTTTCTCTCCCATGAGGATCAAAGATTGCTGAGGTGGGGAACCGATGCCCAGCAGAGGGCGTTATTCCTAAAATGCACCAGACAAACAAAGCAAATGATTAATTCTGTTAAAGAGGACTTAACCCAAGAAGGATTTACATCCAGTTATGTAAAATAGCGTAATAAGCACCAGCTAGCACTTGTGAATTTTGTGAGAATCTAGAAGAAAGATAAATAAATTCTCTCTGGCATGAAGCAGGTAATTATCAGCAGAGTACATATCAAAAGAGAGCTGATATTAGAACTACACATGAAGCAGGACAAAAATCTCTTAGAGGTGGAAGGAAATGTGTGATTTAGAAGAAGTTTAGGAATTCACTCATTCTGTTCAGTAGGGGCCAAATGACTTTCATTAAATTTATTTTGGAGGGGTGAGGATTTAGCTCAGTGGTTCTGGTGTCTGCCTTGTAAATGCAAAGGCTTGGGTTTAAAACTTGGTAACCACATACCACAATTCTGGGCATGGTGGCTCAAGCCTGTAATCCCAGCACTTGGGAGGCAGAGGCAGGAGGATTTCTGTGAGTGCCAGGCTCGCCTGGACTACTTAGTGAGCTCAGGGACAGCCTGAACTACAAAGTAAGACCCTGTCTAAAAACAAACAAACAAACAAAGATATATATATTTATCTATCTATATATGGTGAACCATTCTTTATATACATACATGTATAAATATATATTTATTTATAAACATATATTTATAAATAAATATATAATATATAAATCATATATTTATAAATAAATATATATTTATTACATATTATATAATAATTATAATATATTATATCATATAAAATTATATTATAAATATATATTTATAAATATAATATATATTTATATATATGATATTCACAACTAAAATTTGTGTTTTACATGAGTATTCAATTTCATATGAGGTTTGCTGTATATCTATGAATATGTATGGTATGTACATTACTGAGAAAAAACAAATCTTGCTTGATATGCAGCTTCTAAATGACATCAATATTATGATAAGTATGCTATGAATTGACCTTCAGATAACTGTGTCAAACGTAATTAGATAAAGGGTCATTTCAGCTGGAGATTCAATATGAGCCATGCAACAAAGGTCATTATCCATTATGAAGGAGTCATGGAGTAAGGTATTTAATTCAGGATCCATCTTTGACCATACCTATGGAACATTTAAAAATAATTTTTAATATAATTCCAATACTGTTAATACTATCAGCTTACTTGGCAAAATATATATATAAAATCAACCAATTAGTCATCATCAGAGGACCACTATAAGTGTTTATGTTCTGGTTTTAATTTTCTAAATTGTTAACTGTTATGGTCACAACGCTTTTGTTCCACAAAATATCTATGTTGAAATTCTAATCTTCTAGATGGATTGTAATGAGGTGGGGTGGTTCCTTTGGAGAGATGACTAGCTCCTGACCAGTGAATTGGGAATCGGGATTTCACCAACTAGTGAAAGCACTGGCATTTTTATCTCAATCTTTCAGTCTCCAAATTGTGAAAATTGATTTCCATTGCTCATAAGTCACTCTGTCTATAATATCTTGATGTAGTCATCCAAAGAAGCAAGAAATAATATGTGCTCTCCTGTAGGGCACAGATGCTCTGTTATGGTTATTTTGAACAGGTTTATCGATGGAGAAGGGAAGACATCTGCATAGTATGCTATTGCTTTGATCACTGGTATCACAAGTTCCAACACAGATAGAAGAGGAAGGAAATTGTTCTTGATCAAGAGACAAAACTACAAGAATTTTCCACCTGCGATCTGTGTGAGGATGAGGAGACAATGGAAGAGGGTCGAGTGGAGGAGGACTGCACTTTCTGCAGCTCACAGCCTGTGTAAAGCACGGAACATATTAGGTAATTCCAACAACCTTTCACCTCTGAGTGCTAACATTTTATAGCTAGGGCTTAGGACTAGGGGACAGATGAATGGTTTACCTATATACACATCGTATTTTCCATCTTGAATAGAAACAAAAACTGCAAATTTTCCTCGCAAAGACGGTGCCCCTGGCTTCTCCTATCAAATTGTCAAGCTCACGCTCTGTTCATGTGGAAATCCTGAGGTTGTTCTTGCCTCAACAAAGTGAGTAATAACCAAAGTCATAGGGGCGAAGGTAGTAGAGCTGACACAGGGCTCGGGTTTTCCTCTAAAGATCATCTTTTCTTCTGAATTAGGAACGACAGATCCCAGATATCTTAACACAGAGGCCTCATCACAGATATGTTTTTCCCAAGTGTGATTAGTGTCTATCCTTTTGCTCATGCAGACATTTTTAGAAGCCTGAAAAATGTTTTGATTAAAAAGGATGATAGACTGGGCTCAAAAACCAGTACCACTAGCGTGGTGTTTTAAATTATCTAACATGATTGCTAATAGGAAAATACAGCCCCTTTTATAGACTTATGATGCCTGCCGTGTCATGCAATTAAAAAGTTCCAGAAAAGCATTCTCAGCATGTCAAATTTCAGAGGCTGATTTATAGGATTACAGCTTTTCCTCTTTTGTGATTCAATTAAAGAATTTTACACTAGGCTATTATAGGTTTTAGACTCTGATCATAGTTTGGATGCTAAAATATTAGATGAGTGTGTGATCTGATTATAAATAAACTGAATTTCTTATTTGCAAGGGATGTAATTAAAGCTACAGTCACAAGAAGCAGTTATCTAAAGACCCGTGTGAAAGGGATGGAAGGTAAAAACAGGTGATATCAGTATACCATTGATTACTGGATCTTATAGATAATTCAGTGTAGAAATGCAGTTCCAGTGACAAGTGATTTGGATTTTAATCCACTTGTTGAATTCTTGCAATGATTAATGATGTGAGAAAGTAAAACAATTGCATAAGGACCTGGAGTTAATCCAAACAACTTCTAATTTCAGTTTCTTAGAGATTCAGCCTGATCTGGCATTAGCTACAATGTTCTCTCCATTGTGCTCCCAGCTAAAACCCTGTCAAGGACAATGAACACTTTTTCCAGGAATGACTGGAAAAGTTTCCACTATGTTAGGATAAGAAAAGGAAAGAGATTCCCGGCATTAAAATCGGAGTTTGACTGGTAGTTTTTTCGGGAGGAGATATGTTTTCTCTTGCCTTGACATTTAGTTTTATTTTTTATATTTGATAGTAAGGAGAGTTAAGTAAAATTGAATGGTGTGGGCTGAGCATTAAAAATAGCAAACTTGTCTTCATGAAAGGTAGAGGGTAAAGGCAGTCAAGCAGGAGACCAAATAAATCTTTAAATGATGCAATAAAAGAAGGATAACTTAGAGATAATGTGTTTGCCATGGCCCATAGAGATGTCAGACTTCTACCTGTGGAGATGGATAAGAGACTACCTAATGGAGAAATACAGTTTTGGAAGAATAACAGTTCACACTGCTTACAAAAGCAGCGAATGAGTGAGGAACTGATAATGCACTCAACTCTTTGGTCTTAGATTTTGCTCTAAGGCTGAGCACACCTCCCTCAGGAGAGGATGCTGCCTTATTGTCTAACCACATCCTCTAAACTTCTCACTAGTTCTTCTCACTATCATAATCTTCCTCACACCCAAATATTAAGCCATTTCCATGCTTGAAGATTTCCTCTGGTCTATAGGATAAAATCCTTTGGGGTTAGGTGGGCTAAAATGTTGTCACCAGCCCTCATCCTGGGCTAGGCTGCCGGTCTCCTCACTCACCTCCGTACCTCACTAACTATTCACTACTCATCCTCAGTTATTTATAACCCTTTTTTGGGGCCATGCCATCTTTCATTTCCATGTGTTAGGCACCATCGATCTAAATAACCCTGTTGAGTCTAGAAAGTGTTTTTGTACCTTTTTCAGACATTATTTCCTAATTAATTGTCTCATTTACATACTTAAACTGACCCTCTATATTTATGTCAGATTATACCCTGAAACCAAGGCACCGATGCTAGTCAGCTCAATGCACTAATTTACATCCATGTTGATTTTCTTCTCCATACTAGACTGCTCATTGCATGAAAATGGTATCATAATTAATTTTTGCAGGTACTATTTATGAGTTTAACATTTACTTGGTAAAAGCAATATTTATCAACACATTTTTGAAGATATATTAAGATGGAGAGTTTAAAAGCTTTTATGTAAGTTGGACATGGTGACTCATGATTGTGTTTCCAGAACACTGAGAGGCTGAAGCAGGAGAATTAGAGGTTTCAGCATAGCCTGGCCAACTTAGCAATTTAAACCTTCTCTCAAAGGGGGGACTGGGAAGGTAACTCAGTTGGGAGGCCCGGAGATCAATGCTTAACATGCAAAGATAAAATAAAACAAATAAAAGATTTTTTTATAGATTTGAGTTTGACACTTTCTTTGGTAGGAAGGTCTCATTCAGGAGCTTAATACTCACTCAAAGTTTTTCTTAAGATGGAAAATTTATCCTTTTCTGGACACTTCTTTAAATAACATCACAGAAGAGTTATTTATGCATGCAAGCATTATATATATATATATATATATATATATATATATATATTTTATTCCATCAGTATGAGAAATGTTGACATAAAGATAAGATACCACGGAACCATCCAAATAAAAATGAGATCAATAGAAATCAACATAGATGATTTAGACCTGAAAAATAAATCGTTGGTTAAAAATGTGTCAGAACTGGGGCCCGGGATTTAGCTCAGTGCTTCCGGCACCTGTCTTGCAAGCGTAAGGACCTGGGTTCAATCTCTGGTAACCACATACTATACTGGGCGTGGAGACTCACGCCCAGCAGCAACCAGTACCACATACCACAGTGCCAGGCATGGTGGCTCACGCCTGTAATCCCAGCACTTGGGAGGTAGAGGCAGGAGGATTGCTGTGATGTGAATTTGAGGCTGAGCACAGGGCCAGCCTTAACTACAAAGCAAGACCCTGTCTCAAAAAAACTAAAAAAAAAAAAGGGCCGGGGATTTAGCTCGGTGGTTCTGGTGCCTGTCTTACAAGCGCAAGGACCCGGGTTCGATTCCCCAATAACCACATACAATACTGGGCGGGGAGACTCATGCTCAGCAGCAATCAGCACCGCATAACACAGTGCCGCGTGTGGTGGCTCACGCCTGTAATCCCAGCACTCGGGAGGCAGAGGCAGGAGGATTGCTGTGATGTGAGTTTGAGGCTGAGCTCAGGGCCAGCCTGAACCACAAAGCGAGACCCTGTCTCAAAAAACCTAAAAAAAAAAATGTGTCAGAACTGAAATAGCATCATAAAATAATATACATATATCTGACGTGAATATATAGATATGCATGTGGTAGTGTGAGAGAAAGCAAGGAGACACTGTCGTGAATTGATCCTTTTTATTCCCAAATTCTTTGTTTGCTAATTTATCTAATAGTTAAAATTCTTTAAGAGTTTTGCATCAGTATTTATGATGATCAGCACTTGCAGAGCAGCCTTGGAGTGACCTGTCTGTGAGCGAGAGCCAAAACAGGATAGGTCTCTTCTGTTTCACATTACTGTGCATCCTGTACTTGTGTTTTCTTTGTAGTACGTTTAACATCACACTTCACTTTTTGGGGGGCCAAGTTTTGCAGATTTGAATACTCTGTGATGTATAGTGTTAAAATATTGTGTAGTGTTTCCACACACATGTAGGCTGCAGTGTGCCATGCCTGGAGAACACGCATGTTAATGCATGTTAAATAAGTTCTGTTCAGGAATGAGTCATAGTGCTATAGGCTATGTATTTCATATTAATGAGTTAAAAATTATACATTGCTTAACTTACCCTTAAATAGAAACAGACATAATACAAAGTTGTTGTATTGATTGTGACCAGAACTCAGGAAATCAAACTGCAAGTACAAAGATTAAAAAAAATATATATATATATATATATATATATATGTATATATGTGTGTGTGTGTGTGTGTGTGTGTGTGTGTGTGTGTGAAAATTTTATATAAATATCAAAACAATGTTCAGGATAAATGGATACACATCTGTGGAAAAATGGAAACTACACGTTGCATATATAGTGAACTAAATATCTAGTTGGTTATGATGAAGTAGAGAAGTTAATAAGATTAAAAAGAAGAGGAAAGGGTTTAATACTGCAGAGAGCAGGAGTAGCTAGATGATATAGGGCCTGAAAAACATTAATAAGAAATTCTTCTTTTAAGTACAATAAGAATGTGAGGGTATTAAGGAAGAAATTTACTTGCATTTATAAGTTTATAAATAAACTTTTGATGTTAGGGAAGAGGTCACAGAAACTTGGAATCAGAGTTTCATCATTTAGGAGACTTTACATGCCCATGTGGCAGGTGACAGCCATTTCATTTTGGAAGACTCAAGAATGAAGAAAATACTAGATAAATATGAGAAGAGAGAAATCACTTGCTTAATGACATGGTCTAGATACTAAATTTTAGGGTGTATCTGTTCCATTTTCCCTGTGGGTTCCACTGTATTCTCTACATTACTATAGACACTTAAAATATCACTGAGTCTAATGGAAGCTTTGGTGACCATAAGAAAACCATTTAATTGTCATCACCATTTACATTGCAGGCCTTCGTTTCCAAGCGAAAGCTGATGGATGTGAACTGGGATGTGTCCATTCTCAAAGGTTAACTAAGGATACACAGTCATACCCAGGAGATATGAGCAAAGAGAGCAAATTAATTTTTATCTTTTCAAGTCTATATTACTCTCTAAACAGATGAGTCTAATAAAAATATACATGTTTAGACATCAGGGGGATTTTTCTTTCTCATTTTTCCTAGCTTTCTATTTTTGACAACCCATCTTTTGTACTATACAAAGATGGCACAGTCCTCATACATCTTAAACTGTGTTATGCCTCGTTATGAGGGGAACTCAAAGCAGAGGTAATTTCAAGTAGTACTATCCAGGAAGTCTTTCTCATTCAAAGTGTATCAGAAGCCTATAAAATGTGTCTTTGCACATACTGTAGATAAAAATGAACTCATTTACACTTTTAGTTTCTTATACTAGAGAAATGATATGATATTTACATATCTGTGCCTTATTTATTTCACTCATGAGTACATCCTGAAGGTACATCCACTTGAGTATAAATGACTCAAAGTTATCATTTTTATGGTCAAGTAATATTCCATTTTATAAATAAACAAGCAAAAACACCCACATATTTTTATTCAGTCTTCTGTTGATGGACATTTGTACTGTTTCCAAGATTTAGCTGTTACAAACTGAGCTGCTATAAACATGGATCACTATAATATGATGCTTTAAATTCTTTCATTCATATACCTAGCAGGGGAATAGTAGGGTCAAATGAGACCTCTAATCCTAGCTTTTTGAGGAATCCCCACACTAATCTCCACAATGGTTGCACCGTTTACATTCCTACCACAGTGGAGAAGGGTTTCTTTTACCCACAGCCCCACCAGCATTTATTGCTGGTTGATTTCAAGATAGTAGCCATTCTTTGTGGAATGAGATGAAATTTCAGTGTTGTTTTCATCCTCGTCTCTTGAACAACCAGTGAAGTTGAGCATTTCTTCAAATGTAGGTGAGTTCCAAAATGTGCTGTGAAATAGGAAGAAAATGTCCAAAAGGAAAAGAGAACGGGGAGATGGGAGAACATAAAGCAGGGAGAGAAAAAATTTGATGGTTAAAAAAATAGACAAGGCCCTGTCTCAAAAAAAAAAGGAAAAAAGAAAAAGTTTACAAATATAGGGGGTGGGGGCTTTGGGGAGGGCAGGGGAATGGGAATAAATGAGAATCAAAATATGTCAGGTGCTGTTACAATTCTCAATGTTGAATATGACCACAATGTATATATAAAATGCAATGAATAAATCAATTTTTAAAAAGATTTAAACAAAATATTCTAAACGAGGTATTTTGCCATGATACCGTATCCTCTGTACTGATATATAGACCAGGGAAGTAACAGCAATGACTTGATTTGGCAGCTTCAACTTTCTCACCCATCACCCCCAGATAAAGATCAAATCAAGATTATTTTTCAGGGGAGAATAATACAAATTAAAACCAAGACATGAATCATTAAAACATTTTGGAGATAACTTATTTCTCCTGGCTGCCAAACTCACTATCAACCCTACTTGATGTAGCTGCTTTTCCTTTGCCTTCTCCTACCCTTCCCTTCGTCTTTTCTTTCTTCTTTCTCTTCTGCTCTTTGTCTCTATGTTTATTTCTGGTAGATTTGGAAATCTGCAACGACATAACACACCGAGTAATAGGTTACTATGGCTATTAATGTGGACTGATTTTTATCATTAAATTCAAGGAAGACCAGAATTTAGTATCACACAGGCATCGATTTGTCAGAAGTACTACTTGATTAATTTGAAGAAGGCTGGCCTGAGGCCAGAAGTGTGAGAACAACTACATATCTAGGTTTCTTTTGCAGATTTCCACACTTCATAAATTCAATAAAAATGCAGTTCCAAAGTGTTGATAAAAATATACTTAGCAGAGTCATAGGGAAACAGTTTATCAAAGTATTTTATTGGAAAAATGCTATGAAATTAATAATATGGCAATTTTCTCAACTCGTTCTGCTTATATCAAGTTGAAATAAAGTACCTCTAGGTAAAAAATAAATAAATAAAAAAATATAACCAATAGTCAATAAGTTTATGGAAAGCCTTGTCCTCAAAATGTATAAAATAAGTTATAGAAATAATTGAATTTTTATGAAATTTTTTTGCATGTGATAAAGTTTTTAATTATTTGCTCTTAATAAAATTGAAAGGGCATAATTTGTTGCCTGCTGGTAGATAATTAAGAATAATTTTGATAACATCTCACTATTTTATCTTTCTTTTGAGGAGTTTTACATATTTCATAAGGACTTCAAAGAACTGATTGAAATACAATGAAAACTTACAGTATTTTTCATGAATTTGTATATATGAATATATTTTACACAGATATGTTTAAAAGTAAATAAAAGGCAGGGTTGGAGATTTAGCTCAGTGGTTCCAACACCTGCCTTGCAAGTGCAAGGGCCTGGGTTCATCCCCCAATAACCACATACAACAATGCCAAGCATGGAGACTTATGCCCACCAGCAATCAGTAGCACATACCACAGTGCTCATGCCTGTGATCCTAGCATTTTGGAGGTAGAGGCAGGAGTACTGCTGTACCCTGGGCTACCTAGTGAGTTCTGGGCCAGCCTGAACTATAAAGCAAGACCCTGTCTCAGAAAATAAATAAATAAATAAATAAAAGACAAAGAATTATTCTTGAATTCTGTCCCATTTTTGTATTAATTCACAGATACTAATGTCATTGAGAAAAATACAACTGGTTTATTTTGTTAAAATTAATTTCTAATAAACTTATAATGTTGAATAATTTTTTAATGTACAAAAATATGTATATAACTTTAAGCAACTATGTAGTAATGAAAATATAATAACTCAACATAGAAGAAATTATTTTATTCATAAGACTTAATCATGAGAAATTTAAAAAATTCTAAAATATTTTTGCACTAGAGAATTATAAGAATGATTAATGAAATAATTTGATGTAAAGGGTATTTTATGAAGACTCAATTCTATAAAAGCTATGGACCAACTTCAAAGAGAACAAAGAAAGATTCAATAATAAAGGAACCATTTTTATAGATGGTTGTCCGTTGGTATCAGGTTCCTTGATGCTTAAATTTCATGTGCAACATTTAAAAAGGTTACATCTGTGTGTTCCAGACAACTACTTTAGACAGTTGCTTTCAAAATTCAGACTTTTGTGTACACATTCCAATTTTTTTCTTAGTGAGAGGGTGTGGCATATACACTATCCTTTTTAAGAAATATAGCTTTTCCTTTCACAGACATTTTAGTAAGATTAAGAACACTTTTATTTGCCTTTACTTGGGAGGACTTATCCTATGTAATGTGTATGAACACAAAACTTGCATAGATTTCCCTGAGGTGGTGTGATTTCCAACGATGTATATTTAATTACATGATGCATGACTCTTACTGACATTATCCATAGCATCTACCACTAAAGCTTTCTAGATCTTATCATAACACTTCTCACACTTTGCCGAAGACTTCTTGAGAGTATTCAAATAATCAAGGTCTTTTTGGCTCATCTTGTAATAAAAATGGAAAGCAATTGATGTGTAATTCAAGATTTTAACCCTATCTTACTGTTTCAGTTAAGTGAAAATATACTCAAACATTTGGACAAAAATCCACTTGTTGAATCAATTATTTCATATTAAATGATATTTATTAATTCCTCTCATTAGAGTATTTATATTTGGAAAATTCACGTAAGTCAAAGTTACCATCTGATTAAACTCTCTGTAATTCTCTTATTTTGAAGAACTGTCAATGAGATACATTAAGAAACCTCAGGAAATAAATGGGAATTAATTTGGAATTTTCACTTCTATTTTTTTTCAAGATTTCCAAGATATCTTTACAACTGTATCAAAGATAAAATATCTTTTTTTAATAGATTGAGTTGACTGGTACATTTTAGGAGTCCATTATGATCACATTGCTCACTGGCAATTTGTACCTGTACATAACCTCAGTAGTGTGGGAACCAGCAGAAGGAATAACAACTGGAATCTTACCTTATTATAAAGCTTCTGCACAGCAAGAGAAACTACCAACAGAGTGAAAAGACAACCTACAACGTGGGAAAAAAAATTTGCCAGCTGTTTCTCAGACAAAGGTCTACTCTCTAGAATATATCAAGAACTTTAAAAAATATATCAGACCTCCCAAATTTGAAGATCCAATTCAAAAGTGGACATCTGAAATGAACAGACGTTTTCAGTGGACGAAGCAAAGCAGCAAAAAATGTTGAAAAATTTTCAGTAGCACTGGTTGAACAGGAGACACAGATGAAAACAACACTGATTTCATTTCACTTCAGAAAAAAATGGTTGCTATCAAGAAATCAACCAAAAACAAATGCTGGTGGGGCTTCAGGGAGAAAGGAACCCTTCTCCACTGTTGGGGGGAATGCAGTATCTGCTTTGATGTCTTGCTTTAGTGGGTAAAACAAATCCACTGTCATCATATTGCCATTAAGGGTCATGCAACTGGGCTTTTGCTAGTTACTGAGGCCATCTGCTTTCCCCATATACAGGGAGCCTGACAACAGGGCAGCAGGACGAACTGGATCCCTGTAAGTTGATCACAAGGTGAGTACAGATGAGGATTTTATCTAGCACCAAGTCCCTCTGAGTGTTCTCACAAATACATTTCCATTGTAGAAGTCTGTAGTAGTTACCTTCCCAGTGTAGTAGACATACACTCAGTGGAATTCTAGAAGACTACAATAGGCATCGATCAACTCGAGTCTAATCAGTCATTTGTTTGCTGAGCATCTTTAACACAGGCTGTAATGGAAACACTTTCTCTGAAAATAATACCAGTTGAAAGTTTCATTTTCTTTTTAAGCCTCTTTATGAACCAATTCCCTGTATGATAGAGATTTCCTTAAATATATCTTAATTATTATTTTAGTATTGCCTTTTACTTAGATCATATGTTGATTTTCACATCACAAAGATTGTTTTGGGGTTCTTCACACCATTTTCCCCCACACCCTCCCTTATGCTCCATTTTCTCTAGGTATAGACTGGTGTAGTCAGATAATTGATTTCCAGTCTCTATTTTCTCTTAATTATGGGACATTTTCTTCAGCAAAAACAACGTTGATAATAATAGTCTTACTACCATAATTAAGTTTTTTTCCTAACATCTAACAAATCTATTCTTGTTTGGGTTAAAGGTGTTTGGGATTAATATTCTTCCTTTTGGCATTTTCAAAACAAGGAGAAAAAAATCAACCACCCATGAGGTCATAAATACAATATGTAATCTAATTCCACAGCTCCTAAGTAGGATTTTAAAAATTTCATATCAATATCTGATTAAGATAGCTAGCAGTTAAACAAAACATTCATGACTCCTTTCTAGAAAATTGAACTGTAATTGACATGAAAAATAAATTTTAAAAAAGCACAGCTCTTCTGAAAAGGGAAGAAGGGTCTCCTCAACAAACTAAAACAGCAGAAAATTTCTTGAAGATGGGAGAGAAATGACAGCACTAATGAACACAGAACCCAAGACACTCAAGGCCAGCAGGAAGAACGCAAGTGCATGTGGAGAAGACAGCCCTCTACCTTTGCTGAGCTGGACTCAGTAACTGCTTATTTTGGTTTCACAGCTTAGCTGTTTCATGGATGCTGTAAGCTGTCCTTTATTGCTTATGTTTCAGGATTGTTATCTGTTGCTCCACTTTTTGAGAACAGGAGCTAAGGGGATACCTGGGTATATGGAGTTGGTTACAGGATGACATGAAACGGAAGTGATGAAACAAATTGTTCTTTCAGCTCAGGTTCACAGATGAAAATCAGCCAGCAGAAGCAACAGAAGGTGATGTAACTGATCATGCAATGAGTCAAGTCCACATGCATATTGAGGGTGAGCAGTGGGGAGTATAAGAGAGGACTCCGAAATGCTGAACTTTAATGTTCTTACATTATAATTCTGCCATGTTGTTTGTATAAATACTTTACGGCACTTCTCAGAGAAAGGTGAAATTTCAACAATTGAAGGAAATTGTCTAAAGGATGGGTAAAACTGAGCAACACAGTGAATTGTACGACCACACTGAAACATCACCCACTGCTAATGGAAGAGTTGATGATCATCCCGCATGCTATCTGTTAGTTTGTGTGTTGATGTCCCCTCGAAGTCTCATGTACTCACACGTGATGTTTGGGGAAGATGAGTGCATCATGGGTGTGTGATATTCACCCCTGAATTCATCCATGGATGTTGTGATGTTGGCAGGTGAAGACTAGTTGGAAGCATAGATAACAGGGCAGATAACCTGCAAGAGTCCAGCTCCCTCGTCCTCCCTAGGGCTTTCTGCTTCCTGCCACTATCAGCTCTTTCCACTCTCCCTTTCCTTAAAGTCTGCCAACTGCTGCCTGAAACTCTTTTGGACAGTGAGTCAAATTAGAGTTTCTCTTCTTCCCTCTGTGAGTTTGGATATTGTGCTTTAGCAGTGAGAAAGTAACTAAGACACTGTCTTTTGTTCTTTCTCATCAAGTCATGATGGTAAAGACTCAGTGTTGGAACAAAGACCTGAGTGCAGAAGTTTCATTTAGAATAAATTAGAGCAATTTGACAATTCATTCTAACAATTATCTCTGCTCAATGTCTAGACATAGAACTTCTGAGGACAAATAATATAAAGTGAAAGAAAGGTAGTTGGGGGTTTGGCTGATCATGCATGTACACTCACCAGAGTTTCTCTCTCCATGAGCTTTATCTACACTCTCATTAAGATACTTTCTGGGTTGATAATAACTGAATAGTCATAAAGGTAACAATCTGGATGTGGAAATCAGGGTTCAGGAAATGATTTTTCCCTTTGGTAAACTAATCAGGGCCACCCTAAGAAGAAAATCAGTGGTCAGAAGATGGCACTTTTAGTACTGGCTGTGTCCAGGATAGTATTTGTGGACCTAAGGCATGGAAAACTGAGAAGTACTAACTAAGAAAAAAGGGGCTTAAACTAGAAACTAAGTGTAAACACTGTTCTCAAGAAATTGTGTCCACATACAACACTGGACCTGGAGACTCACGCCCAGCAGCAACCAGTGCCAAATACCACACTGGCAGGCGTGGTGGCTCACGCCTGTAATCCCAGCACTTGGGAGGCAGAGGCAGGAGGATTGCTGTGATGTGAGATTGAGGCTGAGCTCAGGGCCAGCCTGAACCACAAAATGAGACCCTGTCTCAAAAAAAAAAAAAAAAAAAGTTGTGTGCATGGGAGAGGAGTTGAAATTATGACTGGAGGAAGATTCAGTGCTAAGGGAAGGGTTACATATTTTTTCCATTAGAAATACTTTAAATTAGCTGAGAAACTGAGAACTTCTTGGTTTGTGCTGATGATTGTAGCTGCACCTGTTATTAAACAGATTAGAAATAATTTAGGTAGCGAAGTCTTACAAAGAGAAATGCAATTGCTAGTTGTTTAAAATTCAACCCAAACCAGTGTGAATTCAGGTCCTTTTTGAGAATTCCATTTAATACACACTCTAGTAGTCCAATATTGGCACAACAAACAGATATAAGTAGGAAAATACTTCCTAATCACCCACTCTAGGGTTCTCTCTAGGCACTGCCACCTTTCTGAGGGACATATTCTGCCTCACAAAGGACTTTGGATTTGATGTCCTCTAACTTTCCTTCCATCTTTAAGACCTGATGATTCTCTAGTGAGAAGAAAGCTGATATGTTTTTCACAAATTCGTTTAAAAATCATCTCAGACTGAAATTAACCATGCCCCTGCACTAATTAATTATTACTGTCAGAATAAAAGTTCACTTGAGAACCCTGTTTAGCCTACGTATTTATTGAGATTACACTTTTTTTTTTTTTTTGGTAATAAGAGAAAATTTAAGGAATAGTTCAGGGCTTCAATTTAGGGAAAACAAATGCTGCTATATTGGTTTTCAGTGATTACTCATGACTTTTATATTTTATTTTTAGTAAAATTCATATTTAAATTGCTGTCTTTCCCCATTTCAAAGCACAAGGCTTTATGTTTGAAATTTCTTTGTAAGGTCACCATTATCAACATATTTGCCTCTTAAGGAAACGTACCTAGTGACATAGAGGTCCTGTCAGAAATGAACTTGTGAGAAGGAAGTCCATTGATATCATTTTGTTGTGCTATTAATTTATTAAAAGGTAAAATACGTGCTTCTCAATGAATGGTCTGTGTCCTGTGTTATAGAAGCAGCTACGCTCTGGCTGTAAATCGATGCAGCTGATAGGAGGGTTCTCTCTTCTACTGGAACTTCTAGTGGAGAACACAGGTGTGAACACAAATGAGCACAGATGAAAATTCTGTGGAGAGCACCAACAGCAGCACTGCATTGCTTTGTTCCCATACATGGAAAAAAAAAACAAAAAACAAAAACAAAAAAACACTGTTAGTTGAACTACATGTTGTCTGGCACGTATTGGGAGGTTTGTGATGCTCGCGTTTTATTCAATGAATTTACATTTTTAAAAAATCTGAACTTAATTTACTCATATTTTCATCTGTGTGTGCATGCTTAATGCTGAAAATTAGAAAAGGAGGTGATAGCAATAATCAATATTTAATAATATATTTGCAGTTGCTAAAGAGTCTCATGAAAGTATATAGCTACAAAGAGTAAGGAGGATTTGTTTGAGTTGACTTTGATTGATAAGTTATTTCTACAAAACTACACTGAGTTTTAAGAATGTTAGATATTAGCAATGAAACATTAAATATTGTGAAGACAGTTCATATTTTAAGGTGGGCGCTAACATTACCTCCATTGGTCCGAGGCACTGGGGTTTGGTTTTATATGTGTGTTCTCTACTATAACCCTTACAACTGTGGGAAGTTAGCACTGCCACTATTTTTATAAAATGAGTATTCCTAAACCCAGAATCCTTACATTTTTAAGCATTATTTGCCTAGTCAAGAAAATTGGATTCTGATTTGAATTTCTGAAAGAATCAACTTCAGAGTTGCATTTTCCATATTTTCAGCACTATTAATACTTGCACTTTGCAAGGGCTGGGAGGGATAATATGCACATAATTAGAAGAGGTCAATGTCCTACTTTGCTGGCTCTGAATTGTTGCTGATGCCAAAGTTTCTGTTCCTATTCCTTTCAGTTAATTACAAGATAATAAAGCCGTATAACTGAGCATCAAAATTATTTGCCTGAGATGCAGGGTGAATGACGTGGCAGTGAAGATGGCTGATGACTACAGTATCAGGAATCTGCACCATGCTGTGCTTGGGTTCTTAATGGTCTTTAGAGTGAGTCACCCCTCCAATACCTCTAGCATTAGAACAGTCATTTTATAATCAACCTCTATTGTCTGTATATTGTACCAGGCAGTTTTAATTTCTTTGCAGATATGAACTCAATTAATCATCATACTAATTCTGTAGCTTGAGGTGAATGAATTTCTATCTCCTAAATTTCACATGCAGATTCATGAATTTTCTCTCTTCCCTTATCTTTCCAACCATGATTCCTAGAAAGTTTGAGCAGATCATTTCTAACCACTGGGATGGGATACCATTCATTCTCTTGCTGTAGACCAGTGCATGAAGGACACATAATTTACTGTTTACATGATTCTTTTTGTCCCCAGTTTGATTTAGTTTTTTAAATTATCAAGTAGTTTACACAGGCAAAAAATTATAACGTATATATTTGTGCACTACCAGGAATAGTTATCATTTTGTGTTGATTTAGTATCTCTCTTTTTATGTAAAACAAGATTGTTAGATTCATTGCTAGCCTCTAAATATACTTATAAATTCATTTGCTTAATTTTTCTCTCTCAGAATAACTGATACTCTGATATTAGTATACATCACCTGTGTGTATTTTTATGTTTTTATTGTGTATGCTTGAACACAGTGATACTTGTGTGTACTTTTAAAGCTTATATAAGTGATACCATATTATTACTCTTTTTTCAATTTTCCTTTTCACTACAATTACAGTTTTAAAAATTTCCATTTTTCTATGAGGCTAAATAACACTTTTTAATTGCAAAAAGTGCTCTATATAAATAAATCACAGTACAGTATTGACTCTCTTACTGAAAAAACTTGCATCATCATCCGTGTTTTACATTTAAATAGCACCACAATAACTACCCTCGGGCACATGCACAAATATGTCTTTAGGGGAAGCAAAAAGACTAGAATCGCTTGGTAATGAACTCACCTTTTTTTTTTTTTTTTTGGTAGATATTACTCAATTGTTGTTCAAATTAGTAGCAGCAAGTTGTGTTCCCATCAGCAATGTATAATAGCCCCAGTTTCCACTTCTTTTTGTTAATACTTGTCATTAGTACTGTTAACTGGTAACAGTATCATGCATAGAAGTTGATAGAATGTTATTCTATTTTGCGACTTTATGATCAAGAAGAAGATTGGATATTTTTATATTTCTTCGTAAGTTCAACATTTTTCCTAGGTAAGTTAAGTTTTTATGCACGTGACTATTTTATTTATACTGGATCATTTTTTGATTATATTCCATTTTCAAGTCATTTGTTAGCTTTTCCATGTTGTCCTAAGAAATATTAATTTTAAATATTCACTTAGAAAGTCTTAATGAAAAGATTTTGTCATTTATTCAAACATCTGTCAGTTCTTAAGCACTCATGTCCATCTTTATTGCTTGTTTTTAAATTTACTTGTTCTAATCTTTTATTTCTCACTGGGTTCTATATTTATACACTGAGACAATGGTTCAAAAATTAATTTAGCCTTTTCTAACTATCAGTGCTTAATTGTCTAAGTCTCTTCTTATTCTTCTTCAAGCATCTTAGTGATATTTAGCTCTTAATTACTGTTTATATATCTCAGAGTTAGCTTTTCAAGTATTATTTGAAACAATTCCATTAAGCTTTCTATCTCAATTACTTAATATCTGTAGATTAACTTGCAGTAACAGAATAACTTCATTATATCGAGTCTTCTCATGCACACCTCACTTGCATTCTCAATTTAATTAGTGTATGAAATATTATCAAAACACATGAAATACAAATATATGATCGAATAATTTAATAAAATAAACAGATTACTTACTGCCATTCACAAATGAATTTAAAATATAAAATCAAATAATTCAGAAAACATACAGGTTGATTTCATTTACTTTCAAATTTTTCACTAGTGCATGTTTGCTATATTGATTGCTGTATCCGAAGAATTTGTATCTGTACATGATATATTTTAATTCATTTTCCCATCCTCCTCGTCTCCCTTCAACTCTTCTTTCTCTCCCTATTCTCTGAACTTTTCCTCCTATTGATAGTTGAAACCAGGAAATAGTTACAAATCTATTTTTTTACATAAGTATTTCTGCAATATATTCTGCTCTTTGAAAATATGTAATTTATTTCAGAATACTGAAGGATACTGCAAATGACATTTAAAAATTAAGAGAAACTACTTTCAAGGACATTATTTATATTCATACAAACCAAATCAGAACAAATCCCCAGTAGAGTTGAACATAAGTAAAGAAATAAAAAGGACATAGGTAATCTCAGTCTCTCCGGGCGACAAAGGCTTGACATAATCTTTTCTGAGCATTTCCTAATTTAATCAATTGACCATCTGGAGTAATCGTTTCCCACATTTTCTGTTCTTTCTTCTCATCATTCACACCTCCCACCCTGAACCTCTTTACACTTCCATCTCTGTTTGTTTCACAGTTCTCACTTTGGTGGATTACTCATCTCGCCTGGATCAGATGATCCTCCTCCTTCTCAGCAGCAATTCCCACTGGAACCCTCATCCCATGTAAACACAATCCTATATATTTTCAACTCCTTTGTGGAAAGTACACGTCAGTCAAGACTACATCTTACCCGAGGACTCCATTTTCTCTACAACGCACATTTGATTAAAACACTTCCAAGGGCAACAGAGCGCCCTGTGGTTTTACTCTGTTGTTTCTCTTAACACTGAGCGCGCCGGCTCACTGGTTTTCCTGTTTTCCCACTGTTTGTCAGCACCATTTTGTGTTCATTTTCGTCCGTATCATATAAAGCTAGGATTCCCTCTCTGTATCAGTCTCCCTTCATTTTCTAGGACTTAAAAGCTGCTTCAGGGAACCGTGAGACATGTTCAGCTCATGATCAGTTTTTAGCTCAGCAATTACCTGCCTTCTCTCCTCATACTCACGTGCTGTTTTAAACATCTAGAAAACAGGCATATTGAACAACACTACGAATCACCGTCAGAAGAGACTCGATCTTCAACTTGAGGTTAATTCTCACATCACCTAGACTTCATTACTATATTTAGGATCAGCTCTTTCTCAAAACTGTAGTTTTTTCAAACCTTTCTGTCTTCTTATAAACTCTATGGAACCTTTGAATTACATTAGATAATCGTGCCACCTATTTTACTGAGACAATGTAGCTCTATCATTGGAGATCCTCCAACCTTCTATGCTGTCTCACACTTACTTGCATTTTTACTTTTGCCTAGGTCCTTCTATTATGGAGGGAATTGGAAGCTCCATTTCTTTACTCTTTTGGTTATCAAGAATCACCTACATTAGGATCTTGGAAGACTTTGCCGGAATAAATTGATGGGCTACACACCCAGTGATTCTGCATCTGAGGCGAGCTCAAAGCATACTTCTACCAGCTCAACTGATCTTGATACTGTGACCAGAGGTCACTGCTGTAAGCCAGTTCCTAACAAAATTAAATTCCTCATCGTACCTCTTCGGGGTGCATACAGAACTACTTTATTTGTATTCCATTTTGTCTGTGAGAAGCCCAAGCCAATACCCTGCAACAGCCTGTGTTTCCAAATTCAAGTACTCTTTTTCCAAATTCAAAAATCCTCCAAATTCAGTATGATTACAATATTCAATTTAAGATATTAACCAGCCTATAAAACCATCATATTTGATAGGTCTATATTTCTATACAACCACTAAAATCATTATACAAAGCCTGAAGGACAAAGGACTTGACTAACTATACAGGAGCTACATACATTTTAAATAAGTTCATGATTTAGTATGGCCTGTGAAATAATCAAGGAATTGAGGTGAAATGATCAAGGAATTAAGCATACACCGTGACAAAACACAGAGAGTTGAAATTTTCCTTCAGGTCAGCCAAGCCAATGAGCTTATTCTGTAAAATGAAATCAATGGTTATTATGCTCTCCATAGAGTTTCTTAATTCATTTCTCTTGGTCCCTCATTCTGCTCTTAATTTTCTTTTTTTAATTGTTTTTTCTCCTCTGGATAAAGTCTTCCACTTTAAACAGTTCCAGAAGCATTTCAATTGCAATTTCTAGTCAAAGTTAGCAGTTACAGAGACTCAGCAGAGGCTGAATTCTAGCTCCAGGGTGACCTTGTAATGACACGTGGTCAAGTGTAATGTAGAACAATTTGGAATCAGGTACATGTGAGTTGAGGTGTCACTTCTACCGTTCACTTGCAGAGGGACACTAGCAGATTACTGGGTCTCTCAGAACTTCCAACATGAAAGATTCTTATCGGGACATGGAATGGTGATACCTGATGCTACAATGTTATATTGAGAGGATTCCAATGGAATTCCAGTTATAAAATACCTCGCACAACGATCCATTTCCCTGCCATCCATTTCCCTGCCACTTACAATATCCTTTCATTTGTTTTAGAAAGCATTGCTGAGCCATGAAAGCAAGGGTTGTATTGTTCATCGCTCCTCTATTCAAAATACAATAAGCAGCAAAGTCAAAGACTATTACCTTAAAAAGTAGGTTTATCACTATTTCTGTTTTTTAAAACATTCAAATATTCAAAAAAGATAAGATCTAGTATATCCAGATTATAGAATTATATTTATCTATTGTATCAATCCACTATAAAAGAAGTATTAATTAGAAAATATAGTAAAAGGAAAGATAATGAGAAATCAGTATTTAACCAAGATGTCTTCTGATCACCATGAGAGCCACCTGTGGAAGAAGACAACCAACACTTTGGCCTTAGCATGGTGCAAAAGATAAGAAAACCTGATCGTAGGAACAAGTTACTGAGGAGAGCTGTCTTTTCAAACTCGCTAAAAAACTGAATCTAAAATAGTCCAGAAAATGATGAGGTACATTGCTTCATTACCATAGCATGCCTCAGTGTACCCTATCTGCACCAGAGAAGTCAGGTAATATCATGACTAATTCAAACCTAAATAAAAAGGAGAGCGAAAGATCAGAAATGTCTTATATGTTGCCTATATCATGAAATTAGAAATAATTAGGACTGAATTTCAAATTCAGCTTGAATTTCTAGCTTGAGTGATTCTCCTTCTGCCAAACTGGCAAAGCAAAAGAGAAGAGTTCACAGGGGATAAGCTGCTATTTCAAAATAGGGGTTTTTTGTAGAGATTATAAGCAAACAAAAACTCAGTAAGTGAGTTTCAGAAAAGTGAAAGATTTGTATTGTATTCATTGATTCATACTTGAGAGCTTTCCTCTAAAAATCCTGTAATATTTCTATAGAAGTTACTATTGCCAAATTCCTTCTAGGGTAAAAACAAACAAGAACAAAAATGTTCACAGTCAAACAGATTTGGAAATCATTGCTTGTCCTTTTATTTAATTATAGGTGAACAATACAATTTAACCATAACTGTAAAATCCTGCACTATAGTAACATGTGTAATTGTATATAACTATTATTTAAATATACCTGATTCCAGAATACTTCACTATCTTTCTTTTGAAACAACCTTAATAACATGGAAAGTAGGGTTGGTGTCAATTCGGGTATGCTCATATAAGAAAGTCTCAGTTAAGGTTATTGAACTAAAAGAGAAAACAAACAAAAAACCTCCAACCCTCTAACATTTGCATTTCCTTACAAATTGATAAAACACAAACAGACATAACCAACAATGTTGTTATCTTGAACTATTTTTATACTTTGTGAAAGAGCTTGGCCTTTTACCTCCGTTTCATATCTATGATGAGGAGCCATCTCATCGACTAGCACAGAAGCTGGATGAAATATCCTCAAGTCAGAGGGAAATTCTAGCAGAGTATTTGAGAAAGCTGATGAGCTGAACTGAGAGAATTCCAATTATAAAATACCTGGCACAACAATGCAATGTATTTTTAAAAAATCCATTTCCCTACCACTTACAATATCCTTGTATACAACAGGGAACAGAATTCTCATGAAGGTAAAACTCAAATATGTTCCAGGAGAAACATCTTCAACTGTTGTAAGTAGGTTTCATTCATATGTCTAATAATGTCAGTACTTAAGAGCAGGTGATAGAGAGTATAGAAAAAGTTATCATGTAAGAAAAGTCATAACCTTATATCCTTGTTCAAATTTACTTTAGTAGGCTGATTTTAAAATTTCTGATTATCCCTATTCTATAATATTTCTTATAATTTAATTAAGCTAAAACCAAGGCCTTGATTATTGGAAACGAAGTGAATTTCCAGCTCACTGTCAAACACTTTTTTGATAAGTTCTCCTTTTTGACTTTGTCAGTGACACTAGTACTAAATGCATTGTGGGTAGTGATTTGGAGAGGAATTTTGGTAACAATGGTTTGGGGTAAGACTGTTTAGAAGAGTTTGCTCATCACTATTAATGTTTAACGAGAATCCAGGACATTTCATCACACTAGGAAATTTTACAGATGGAAGGAAGCGCTGCTTCTTCTCTACAAGAGCTTATGATCTATTATTTAGAAATGTTTCTGAAATTTTTGTGAAGATAAAGCCACAGGGAAGTGAAAAATATACTAAAAACTTTATGCACACAATCACAGATACATTGTTTTTCTTTTCTTTAAGCATATTCAACTACTATTTTCAACTGATCAGAAAAATATTGAACAAGTCAAATAATAACTTGAAAGTTGAATACTTAGGATACGATACATATAAATACACTATTGTGAAAGAAATATAATAATAATTTTGTGATATAACAATGAAATATTTTTAAGATTTATGTTTACATTGCTTATTTTACAAACAAATATTAGACACATAGTAGAATTCTTAAAAGTATGTAACTGCAGCGATGTGTTTTGTATAGGAATTTGTCTGGCTTTATTCCAGAGATTTTGATTCACGAAGTCTATGCTCAATAATGAGAATACATATATATATGTTAAATACATTTAAATTTCCAATTTCCATATTTAATTTTCAATTTACATATGGTAACTGTAAATATTTGTTTGAGAATGTGACACTCCAGTATATGTATATGGTATGTAATAATCAGGTCAGATAATTTGCACATCTCTCATCTCAGATATTTTCATTTCCTTTGAGTTTGAAGCATCAGAATCTTAACTATTGGCCACTTTGGAATATACAATTTAGAATGTATATTTTCAACAATCTCTTCCTGTGATTATAATAATGATATTGTTTGATAACTATTTGTAAAACATGAACTAGTGTTTCCTCCTAATCTTATCTTCTCAGCTCAGGCAGGCCTGAGTTAAATTAGGTTCTAACAGGGAATTTGTTTATCTGAGGGTTTTCATGATTCTAAGAATCAAAAGAGCAAAGGACAAGAAATCAAGAAGGTCAGAATGGAATGCAAATTTACATAAAAACAGCGGTAGCCAATGCCCAAGTATGCTGAATGATTAGAGATCCATAACACAGCTGAATCCAGATAGCAAGAAATCAAATTAAAATACTGGGCAATGTCAATTTTATGGAAAAAATGTCAATTTTTATGAAATTAGAATGAAGATAGTTTCTTTAGTGCACAGGAACTGTAACTACCACAACAGAAAAGTCTGATACAACTTAGATATTTTGTATTAATGGTACAGTTTTGCAGGCCCATAGGAAGTAGAAACGGGGCAATAGTAATAAACCTTACCATCTCTGAACCATCCCAGAACAGTCATGAGTTCATGAAAGAATATGCTAAACTGCAAGTAGATATTAAGCACTTCAATGATGTTTTAAATAAATACTGAATATTTTACTTTTTAATGCTGAATATTTTAAAGGCAGGGTGTCTGCAGAAGCTCTATAATAAGCAAGAGAAGATACATCTTATCCATTGCTAACATTAAATATTTTCAGAAGTGCTGGATATGAATGTACAGATAAACAGATAGCAAGTATATTGCGATTTCATTTTGCCCAACTGAACTTTTAAAATGTATGTTAAAACAATCTTCAACAATATTGATTTAGTTTTCTGAACTTGATAACCACCTCCAAATCATATTGAAAACTTCCCCTGGTAGACGTCTATATTTATACAATGTATTTCTAATTTACAGGTATGGAAATGTCCTAGCTGAGAACTAAGAAATATCTCTGAATGCATCTAATTATTTTTCTAATCTTCCAAAACAATGTGGACAGAATAAGAAATAGAATTCTTACTATGCATGTGTTGCTTCTTTTACTTATTTTAAATTACTTATAATATTTGTCATATGTGCCACATATGTGTTTCACACTGCTTAATATATTTATCTTTTGCAGCCTGCTTATAAAAGGAGAACTTGTATTGTCACTTGTCTAGATGAGGAAATGGAGACTTTGTGAGGTTATCTGTCTTGTCTGAAATCACAGATGTATATCAATGATTCAGCACCAAGTACTTTGGTTTCAGCATCTGATATCCTCCATGATGATGCTATCCTTTCTTATTTCCCTTAACAAGATCATAGTTCTTGTCAATAGCCAAAGTTTACTGAAGATATGGAAAAAATCAACAGACAATACCTATGCTGGACATAGGTTTTGTAATACCTTAATCTTATAGGGTAAATCTTACTTTCTCACCCTTTTGAAGTTGGAAACAGCCACATGAATCGCTTGGATCAATCAAATCTAAACAGAAGTGGAATATGTCCCTTTGGGCATAAATACTTAAGAGATTTACTCAATTGTACATTCCTTTATTTTCTATCAGGCACTAAGTAGCATGTGATGTTCGGAAGCACATTAAATCAAAGTGATTTAGAATCCTGAGTCATCACTTCGAGGACATTTTCCCTGGAAAGGTGTCCAGTATAATTTATATAAACCAGAAATAAATGTTGGAGGTGTTAAGCCACTCTGACTGTGGAGTTCTTTTTTACTGCAGCATAATACAACCCAGTGACTCTCAAACGGGGGTGGTTTTATCTCCCAGGGAATATTGGCCATGTCCAAAGACAGTTCTGTTTGTCACAACTGGGGAAGGGACTCCCACTGGCATGAGGCAAATAAAGGTCAGGATCATGGCCAAATATTTCTTATGCACAGCGCAGATCTCACAACATAGATGCAGCTAGCCCAAAACGTCAACAGTGCTGAGGCTGAGGATCCAATCCTGGTCACCTTACTTCAGAGTGAGCACGGGAGTGTGCAAAGTGGTTATAGTATTGATCTCCTGTGCTGAGCGGATTTCCAGAGGTTGCACTAGAATTAAATTATTCTTTCAACTCTCCATTTTTGTATCTATTCTACATGTGGTGAATGGCTGTGGCTTATTCGTATAATTCCCACAAAATTTCACTTGCTGAACAAAACATTCTTTGTTTATGCTCAGAAAAATCCCTGTGCTAGAATCACATTGTTAGAATCTGCACTTTCCATTCAAAAATCTTCTGAGTTTACTGTTAAAAGATAATCTTGCTCCTCTAAGACTTATGAGACCTTGAACAGATGTAAATCTGCAATCATCAGGAAGAACATAGGAGGTTAAGGAAAGTTGGGGGCCATAGAGGATACCTTTTTCTCCCATAACTGGCTGGTGTCAGTTATAATTAAGTGCATAAATTACTATGATTTGAAAAAGATTCTTTAAAAGGAAACCTATGCACTGATCTCTGCCTCAGGGGTATATTTTTATTTCCACTGTTTCTGAAGAGGTTGCATAATGCCCAAGTTGGGCAAGACAATGGATCATTTGAAAAATGGAAAGAGATTAGTCAGTCTCCCTGGGACTGACCCAAAGAGCATGTTCTTGACTTAGCATCTTCTGAATTACACTCAGAGGACTTCTAGGAAAGTCTGCCTGTGTATCTTGGACGAGTTAAGGGTCTGGGGCTTTGATGTTTTAAGATCAGGGCTTGATAAATTCATTCCATTAAGAGGTAGGTGGTAAATATTTTAAGTCTGCTGAAGCTATTCAATTCTTCTGCTGTGAATGCAAAAGAAGTTATAAAAAATAAAAACCCAGTAAATTAATGGCTGTGGATATACCGTTCATTTTAAAAAACTAGGTGGTAGGCTAGATTTGGCCTGCGAGAGGTGTTTTTCTGACTCCTGTTTGAGTATTCCTACAACCTGAAGGTAACTCTCAGTCTGGGCTTTCTGACTGCTACCAAATCACAGAAAAAAAATGGAGGGGGGAAAAAAAAGAAAAGAAAAATTCATTTTATGCCTTTTGTATCTCAAGAAAAATACCAGCACATCTATTACTTACCTTACAATACACAGGATAACATGGTACTGGTATGGAGGGTGACAAAGTCTTTCTTTATTCAAAATGTGAACCAAACTCTAGCAGTATTCGTCTCAAGAAGGAATATGTTAATAATGGAGTCTCTCAAGCTCTGCCCAAGCCCTCTTGAATAATTATCAGACTTTATAAAAGATCCCCCCATGGTGTGTACAAATGAAGTTTGATTAATACTAATAGAGCCAGAAATAACTAATGTGGCTCAGGAAGATTGCAGTATCATGAGGAAAGTGTTTAATAGAAGATTTACAAACTGGCTAAGGGTCACCTATTTAGTAAAGTTTTGAAACAGAACATGAACCCATATTCCTGATTTGATTATGCATCCCATCTGCAGCACTGTATTATTATTTTAAAAATCTCTTTAAATCACCTCATCATGGTACATAATTTTACAGAGACATTGATTTAACCTGTACCAGTGAGGGTCTACTACTGTAGACCACTACCTGCTCTAATAAGAGCAAGGACAAATGTTGCTTTGACTGGGGAAAATATCCCAGCCCTTCCAAGAATCATTTTTCACTATCTGTGCATTGATTATCTGTGTAAGTGCTATCCTTCAACAAAAACTGAAGAGCTCAGGGTGGGAGTCACATCCAAGTTTGATTCCTAATTTATTATTTAAAGGCCTAAATAGATAACACAGATGGGATAACACCTTCTGGCTGTCTTCCTATGGGATGATTACCATTTCAGGGAGAAAAAGACTTATTTTTTTGAGACTGGGTCTCACTATGTACTTGAGGCTGGCCTTGGGCTCACTGTGTAACACAGGCTGGCCTCAAATTCACAGCCAGCACCCAAATGCTGGGATTATGGGTATGCTTCACCATAAGCAGACAATTTTTTTTTTTTTTAGACAGGGTCTCACTTTGTAGTTCAGGCTGGCCCTGAGCTCAGCCTCCAACTCACATCACAGTAACCCTCCTGCCTCTGCCTCCTGAGTGCTAGGATTACGGGCGTGAGCCACCACTCCTGGCACTGTGGTATGTGGTGCTGATTGCTGCTGAGCATGAGTCTCCACACCCAATATTGTATGTGGTTACTGGGGACCGAACCTAGGTCCTTGCGCTTGCAAGACAGGTGCCTGAACCACTGAGCTAAATCCCTGGCCCATAGAAAATAATTTTTTGAAGAGCTCAGAGCATCTTCTCTAAGTAGGAGTTTTATTCCAAAAGATAAATATCAACTGAACTAGTTTCTTCATCCTGACCCATGGAAAGGAAAATGACAATGCTCACACCTAAGGGATCAATTTGCCCTGTAACAAGAGTCTGTTTGAAGTCATTGTCTATCTTTCAACAGGACTTTGAACATCTGAGCAAAATCCACAATGTCATGAGATAAAGTATAATGAACAACACATATTGAGGAAATTTATAGAGCTAGCACTGATTTAAAAAGAGAGAAGGAAAATAGCTTCTGCACAGCCCTGTAGACCTGAAGAGGGAAATTCTAGGGCCAGTGCATATTGTGCAGCATACTGTGACTAAACTACCCAGGGAAGAGGAAATGATGAACACTGTCCTTTCTTGTGGAGGATCACACAGGCACCTTCCCAATGAAGGAAAAGCTCCCTCTTTGGAGGTCAGTCATTTATACTTATATATTACATTTCCCCCATAAAACTACCTTCAAAGGACTTTTGGGTCTATAGTTCCCTTTTCTTGAGCAGGTCATTGGTTTTATGAGAAGCTCAGTTTAAAGTATGACTCCTATAGTCAATAGATGATGACAGGCTTCAGGTCCCTGACATCTCCTTGTTTAGGAGTCTTTGTGTCTCAAAGCCAATTTAGAAAACTCTGTTTTGGTATCATAGACATCTAATTATAGACAGGATCTTGCAGTATCTGAGCTAACATTGTTGGAGAAGATGACTTCCGAAACATTTCAACGATATCAAAGAGTAAATGAGTAGTTCTTTCACTGCCACACAGTCATTTAGGTTTTCCATGGACAAGTGGCTGCAGTCAGCACACAGACCACTAACACTTCCATTCAAGTGATTTCATGCACTTCTTCAGCAAAATATGGCGAACTCGGTATTTTTCACTGATTCATCCATCCGTACGTCAACCAGGTTCTGAAATACTTGCAATGCCAAGCATGATGACTTGCACTAAGGAAAATGGTAGGAAAAATAAAAAGTAACAAAGCTGTCCTTTACATAGTAAGAAATTTGGCTATAGAAACAAATACATATCACTAATTATTCATAGAGATCAAACAGAGCATGAATTAAAGTCTTATTTAAAAATCAGTAGACTTCAGAATCTTCTAAAGAACAGACAAATCTATGAAAATTTTATTGCATAACCATTTGACTTACGCATGAAGCACATAGGCTGACTAAAAGTAGATAGAGCAAAATGTAGCTTTTGTCTGTCTATCCACTCACCTGGTCAAGGATTTCAAGATACAACCTTTGAGTTTTGTCACCTTTGCATATGCATCTTGGCCCTTCTAAACTTCTGGTTAGCAAAACTATACTTTTAACACTCTGGGATCCCCAAAGGAGTTTGTGGCAAAATAAATTCCACTCTTTGGGTGTTGATTTTCAATTCACTTTTCCAGTACACAAAACTACTGTAGGTTAAACTCTTCTTCTTTCTAGAGAACTTTTTTTTGGAATTGCATTTCCATCCTCTGTGGCAAGGTGTGTGGGTGAAGTCATATAGCCAACAAGATACTCCCAGAGAAATAAATTAAATACACAGTTCAGCTGAAACTAAAACCCAGACAGTGGGGCCTCAAGTGTTATTCGAGTTGAATATAGTCAAGCGTAAAAAGATGGATTTGGTAACAAAAACAAAATCATCAGCAATTCTTTGCATGTGTTTCTCATACCCAACAAAGGGGATTTGTAGTCTTCACTTAAAAAGCTCGTTCTTTTCCACACTTAATTCCCTCATTTTCACAGTATTTCAGGCACTTCTGACATAAAGATTTCTGAAACAAAACAAAATCATCACCAACAAAAAACTTTTCCCACTTCACGTTCGTCCAAACACGTTTTTTAATTGATCTCTTTTCTCCCTCTACTCTACTAAAATTGTATATCATTTTCAATAATTTCCCACTGTTTTATTCCCCCTTTATTTATTTTTTTATCTTTATTGGTACATTGCATACACACATCATAATTGCACTCCATAATGGGGATTTGTACCACTATAAGACACAACTTAATTCTCATTTTTTTCCCATAGCCCTACCAACCCTACCGCCCCCCCATATACATAAAATTTGTTTCCTTATGTTTTTGTTATAATCTCACTAATTCTCCCCCTTCACCCTATTCTACTTTGAGCATTTTCTATTTCACAATATATAGCATACAATTCTAGGACTCATTTACATCTTTATTTTCTCATACCAGAGAAAAGATGTGATATGTACCTGTCTGTGACCTATTTATTTCAGTTATGAGGATATCCTCAAGGTATGTCCATTTAAGTATAAATGATTCAAACCTATCATTTTTTATGGCAGAGTAATGCTCCATCCTATAGAAGAACCACAGCTTTTTTTTAAAGGTTTTTTGAGACAAGGTCTTGCTTCGTGGTTCAGGCTGGCCCTGTGCTCAGCCTCAAACTCACATCACAGCAATGCTCCTGCCTCTACCTCCTGAATGCTGGGATTACAGGAGTGAGCCACCACACCCGGCACTGTGGTATGTGGTACTGGTTGCTGCTGGTCATGAATCTCCACACCCAGTATGGTATGTGGTTATCAGGGAATCGAACCTGGGCCCTTGTGCTTGCAAGACAGGTGCCTGAACCACTGAGCTAACTCCCTGGCCTGAGAATCACAGCTTTTTTATCCAGTCTCTAGTTGATGGACACTTGGGTTGTTTCCAAGATGTAGCAATCACAAACTGGGCTGCTATAAACATGGCTGCACATATGTCACTGTGATATGAGTCTTTTAATTCTTTTGTATATATATATATACAAAAATGAGCATATATATATATATATATATATATATATATATATATATATATATATATATATATATAGCAGGACGATGGCTGGGTGAAATGGGACCTCCAATCCTAGCTTTTGGAGGAATTTCCAAACTGATCTCCACAGAGATTGTACGAGTCTACAGTCCCACCAGCAGTGGAGAAGGGTTCCTTCTTCGCCGCAGCCTCGCCAACATTTGCTGCTGACTGATTCTGAAATGGCAGCCATTCTATGTGGAGTGAGATGAAATCTCAATGTTGTTTTCATCTGCATCTCTCGAATGACTAATGATGTTGAGCATTTCTTCATATACTTATTAGCTGCTCTTATTCTTCCTCTGAAAAATATCTGTTCATTTCAGATGCCCATTTTTGAATTGGGTCGTTAAATTTGGGTGGGCTCATTTTTTTGAGCTCTTTATATATTCTAGATAGTAGCCCTTTGTCTGAGAAACAGCTGGTAAAGATTTTTTCCCACATTGTTGGTTGCCTGTTTGCACTGTTGGTGGTTTCCTTTGCTGTGCAGAAGCTTTTTAAAAGAATTAGGTCCCATTTGTTGATTTCTTCAGCCAATTCCTGTGCTATAGAAGTTTTGTTCAAGAAGTCTTTCCCTAAGCCAGTGTCTTTGAGAGTTTTACCTAACCTAATTAGCAACAGGTTTAGAGTGTCTGTTTTAATTTTTCGGTCCCTTATCCATTTTGATTTTAGCTTGGCACACAGTGAAAGAGTTAGATATAGTTTTAGTCTTTGGCAAGTTAAAGCCCAGTTTTTCCAGCACCATTTGTTAAAGAGGCTATCTGTCCTCCACTGAGGATTTTTGGCTCCTTTGTCAAAAATGAGGTGGCTCAGTGTATCTGGAGTAGTTTCTGGATCTTCTAGTCTACTCCATTGATCCACGGGTCTGTTACTTTGCCAGTACCACGCAGTTTTTATCACAGTGGCTTTATAGTATAGTTTCAGATTTGGAGTTGTAATACTCCCCACTATGTCCCTGTTGCTTAGAATTGCTTTTGCTATTCTGGGTCTTTTGTGGTTCCAGATGAAAGTTTGGATTTTTTTTTTCTCTAGATCTGTGAAATATGCTGTTGGGATTTCAATCAGGATTGTGTTGAATGTGTAGAGCAGTTTTGGGAGTATAGCCATTTTAACAGTATTGTTTCTTCCTACCCAGGAGCAAGGTGTGTCTTTCCATTTTTGGATATCATCTTCTATCTCATTTTTCAGAGTGCTGTAGTTTTCAGAGTAGAGGTCTTTCACCTCCTTTGTTAGATTGATTCCTAGATTTTTTTTGGGGGGGTGCTATTGTGAAAGGGACAGGCTTCCTAATATCTATATCGGTGGGTCTACTGTTTGTGTATACAAAGGCTATTGATTTTTGAACGTTGACCTTGTAACCAGCTATGTGGCTAAAATTGGCGATTAGGTCCAGCAGTTTTTTAATTGAGTTTTTAGGATCCTCTAGATAGAGTATCATGTCATCAGCAAATAATGACAATTTAAGTTCTTCTTTTCCAATCTTTATTCCTTTTATTTCTTTCTCTTGCCTAATTGTTATGGCTAATATTTCCAGAACTATATTGAACACATTGGTGAGAGAGGACACCCTTGTCTTGTTCCCGATCTTAGTGTGAAAGGTTTCAATTTTTGACCATTTAGTATGATACTGGCTGAAGGTTTCTCGTAGATAGCTTTTATTAGTTTGAGATAGAGACCATCTATTCTGATCTTCTGTAGAGTTTTGAACATAAATGGGTGTTGTATTTTGTCAAACACTTTTTCTTCATCAATTGAGATGACCATATGATTTTTGTCCTTAAGCCTGTTAATGTAGTGTGTAACATTTATTGATTTACGTATGTTGAACCATCCTTGCATCCTGGGATGAATCTAACTTGGTCAGGGTGTATAATCTTTTTGATAATTCTCTGTATTCTGTTTGCCAGGATCTTATTGAGGATTTTTGCATCAATATTCATTAGAGATATTGGCCTGTAGTTCTCTTTTTTGGTAGGGTCTCTCTCTGCTTTGGAATCAGGATAATGGTTGCTTCCAGGAATGAGTTTGGGAGTACTGCTTCTCTTTCAATTTCATTGAAGAGTTTCAGAAGTAGAGGCACTAACTCTTCTTCAAATTTTTTATAGAATTCAGCAGTAAAACTGTCAGGTCCAGGGCTTTTCCTTTTTGGCAAGTCTATAATTACATTTTCAATTTCACAGATTGTTATTGGGGCATTTAACATTTCTATATCTTCTTTATTAAGCTTTGGGAGTTCATATGTGTCTAGAAATCTATCTATTTCTTCTACATTTTCCATTTTATTGAAGTATAAATTTTCAAAGTAGGTGTTTATTATCTGGACTTTCTCTGGGTCAGTAGTAATTTCTCCATTCTCATTCCTAATAGCATAGACATAAGCCTTTTCCTTCCTTTGTTTAATGAGGTTGGCTAAGGGTCTATCAATTTTGTTTATCCTCTCAAAGAACCAACTTTTCAATTCATTGATTTTTTGAACCATTCTCTTGGTTTCTATTGCATTAATTTCTGCCCTGATCCTTATAATTTCTTGCCTAGTGCAAGCTTTGGGTTTGTTTTGCTCCTCTCTTTCTAGTTGCTTGAGGTTCAGCATTAAATTGTTTATTTGAGCTTGCTCTGTTTTCTGGAGGTAGGCTTTCACTGCTATGAATTTTCCTCATAGAACTGCTTTCATTGTGTCCCATAAATTTCTATATGTTGTACTGGGGTTTTCATTTAGTTGTAAGAATTGCTCAATTTCTTCTGTGACCCATTGGTTGGTCAGCAGAGTGTTGTTCAGTTTCCATGTGTTTGTGAAGATCCTGGGCTTTCCTTTGCTATTCAGCTCC
>PVIR01002231.1:0-65907 GCA_004026965.1 Petromus typicus
CCCCCACCTGGAGGAGGACCTGCTGCCTCTTGGCAGCAAGGTGAGGGAACAATGATTCATGCTCTGTGGGAGGAAAGGCCCAGAACTTTTGGAGAAGCAAGGGGTGATAAGTTTCTACCTGAAACCTTCATCTTGCCTCACCGCTGGTTACAGGTGTCTGTGAAACGGTGCTCTTCTGCTAATTTAGGTGAGAACGGGAAACCTAATTTTTAATTAAAATAAAAACAGTTTTGTTCACTCCAACACCATCTGACTAGGGCCCCCAATTTCAGATCTACAGGTAATGGCTTCCAGGAAGTTCCAAGGCTCCCTGGGTAAACGGCAGGCAACGTTGTAACATTAGATTCTGTTTAAGATACAGATAAGGTGATAAGAAGCGTTTTCAGTGACGTGGGTTTCTGAGCCCATGGCTTACCCATGGGGGACAGCAGCAAGTGGTGCCCTGCACTTGGGAGTAACCAGCTGTGCCCCCAACCCCCTCTCCCCTGTCCCCACTGGTCTTCTCCCTGGAGCCAATAAGCTGTTACCTGCATAGTCCACTGGATCTGCGTGTGCCAAGCACCAAGCAAGGCGTCATAGAGACCAATGAGCTGCTGGGCCAGGGGCAGGTCCGTCTGGCACAGCTCTTGCCAGGTTGCTAATAGCTGCACCTAGAGAGAGAACAAATGGGTCTCATCAGCTACGTGAGCATTGTTGCCTTCTGGAACCACCCCACCTGCCCACCGAGGGACAGGTTTTACAGATGCCCACTGCCCTGGGCACTCAGGTACCCACAAGGTCCACTCACTCATGGTAGAAAACAAATGACATCAACTCACCTGCTCTGACCGTTATACACAGCTTGACAAGTGATCTGACCTCTTCCCTTCCCTACAGTTGAAACTTCACGCCCTACCTTACCGTTTAAAATGCACAAATGTACTGGCCTGGAAGTAGCTAAGGCCAGGAAGCTGCCAGGATTGTGGTGACCTAACTTCAACCAGTCTAGAAAATATATTTAGTAATTATGGCTTACTGAGGGCACAGTGAAGCTTAAGACATGAGTCTTCCTTAAAGACAAAAGTGAGCCAGGCTCAGTAACACACACTTGTACTCCCAGCACTCTGGGAGGCTGAAGCACAAGGATCTCAAGTTTGAGCCCAGCCTAGGCAAAGTAAGGATGCTCTGTGTCAAAATAAAAAATAAAAAAAGGGCTGGGATGTGGTTGAGTACAAAGGCCCTAAGTTCATTACCCAGTACCATAAAAAAGAAACAATAATATGAATAAATTATAATAACTCTTCCAGTTTGTAAATGAATCCATCTGTAAATAATACAGGACAAAAACCTATGACTTTTTCTGACAGTTAAATGTGTCCATGTGCTGGATCAAGAGCACCCTCTACTGGCTAACTAGAAGAAAAAGAGCCAGATGTCAATGAGGCAATATTCTTAACTTTGAGAATAGGAAAAACAGAAAAAAACTTATGTATATTGGGGTAGAGGTGGCGACTGAAAGGAGGGCAGGGGAACGGGGGAAAATAAGAATCAAAATATATTATGTAGATGTACAAACTGTCAATGAGGAATGTGATCAAAATGTATTTCTAAAACGTACCAATAAACTTTATTTATTTATTGTGTGTGGTACCAGGGATTGAACTCAGGTCCCTGTGCTCCCCAGGTAGGCATGGTACCAACTTGAGCTAAATCTCTGGCCCTAAAACTTAATTTATTAAAAAATAAATAGAGGCAGGTAAACAGGACAATTATAAATACATCATCAAGTTTTAAATATTAAAAAAATAGGATTTTTGTGACCCAGTGTTACCAGCATCCTGTGCCTGCACTGGCTCGCAGCTTCTTACCTTGTGACATTTGTAGTAGTACGCAAGGAGCTGGGGCATCCGGTCAATTTCAGTGAAAACCTTCACAAACATTTTGGACTGATCTAAAGAACACAAAACATGTATATACATCAGCAGGTTTTCTTTTTCTTTTTTGTGGTACTAGGGATCGAACTTGGGACTTTGCACTTGTGAGGCAGATGTGGCTCAGAACCACTGAGCTCAATTCCTGGCCCACTACCAGGTTTTCTGGTACAGCCAAGAAAATGAAGTCACTAGGATCAGTGTGGACACATATATTCTAGTACCTGAAAGTTCCTACCTGGATAGTGAATTTACTCATGGGGACCATAAACACAAGAATGAGCAGAGTAAAGAGCAAAATATGTGACTCAATAACCAGACCCCGCAGGCCTGGTGTGTTTAAATAATGCAGCAATCAGTGCCACTCATGTAGCCAAGATTATCCAACAGTATAGAAATAAGCACATTCAAGTGGGAAAATGAACTAGAACCAGGGCCAGGAGCTGTCTGGGGCACACCGGGAGTGTCCTGCGAAGGCAGAGCTCTCAGGCCGTGCAAGGCCACATTCTCCTGCCGCCGCGGGCCTACCCTTCCTTAGAATCATAAACTGCGAGTGACAGGTGTCTAAGGGAATTCACTGATCATCCTCATTTTACAAGCAAGGAAACTGCAGCCCAGCCGATGGCAGGACTGAGAAATCAAAGTACCAACTGAAATCAAAGTACCAACTGCCAATTACTGTTCCGGCATACAGAAGCAGCAATTTCATCTAACTCAATCTAACACTTATATGAACTGAAAAATACTGAGACTAACACGCCTCCTGTCAGGTCTCAAAAACAAGCCCAGCTCTTCACTGCCCGATGCCTCTGTACTCGCTAGGTCTGGGACTGTGCTCCAGTCTCGAATCAGCTGACCGAAAGTGGGTTCCCTCTGTTGGTCCCTATCACAGCCTTCCACAATAGAGCCGATCACAACCTAGACTGACTTTATCTGATTACTTACATAATAGTTTATTACCTTTCTCATCCATGGAAACATAAGCTCCAGGAGGCAGAAGATTTCCT
Organism: Petromus typicus; assembly: GCA_004026965.1. NCBI lineage: Eukaryota > Metazoa > Chordata > Mammalia > Rodentia > Petromuridae > Petromus > Petromus typicus. Next base: position 2,918 of record PVIR01002231.1, read on the forward strand.
ATCTTGTTTCACTGTTCCCAAAAATTACCACAAAACAAGGTAGGCACTCAAAAACTGTATCAAATTAAGTACTGCTTAAATAGCACTATTTTTCATTATTAATAGTAACATGTTCATGATGGAAAAAAATGGAAAACTGAATAAGACAACTGCCTGTTTTTAGTAGTATCACACTTTAAAATGCTGCCCACATTTCCTTATAGGTTCAAAGGATGTTTTCAGAAAGTGTTCTAATGTGTACTGTTCTAAATACATAATCACAATTTTTAAAATATCTACCCAACAAATAAAATGTATTTCTTTAAATGAGTAATAAAGCAGAATTTGCCAGTAAGGCAAACAGAGCATGCAGAAGCTTTATCAAAGAGCATTTCAAGAACTAGAGAGAAAATCCATAAGAAAGAGGAGAAATTGAACCAAAATGCAGAGCAATTAGACCTGACAGATGTACGCGGCAAAGCCTCCCTCACAAGAGAGAGACCATATGTGCAGCCATAAAACAAAGCTTGATAAACTTTAACACAGAAAGCAGAGAAGTCATATAGTATCTTTTCTAATCATGAGACATAAACTAGAAGGAAGAGAACTGGAAGACTCAACATCCATGAAAATTAAACATATTATCTTAAAAAATTACAAGGAAATTAAAAAATTGTAAGACAAAAGGAAACAAAAACACAGGTGATCAAATTTGTGGCAGCAGCACAAGCTGTGCTGAGCCCTGTGCCAACTACCACACACAGCCGCAAATATGCTAGGAGGTCAACAGCTTCTCTCCCACCCTAAAGGAGAACAAAATCCAGAGCTAGCAGAAGGGAGGAAATAACACCATTACAAGAGAGGTAAATAATAGGAAACCAAAGAGAAAATCAAGCTAGAAGTTGGTTCTTTGAAAAACTCAAAAAAAGACAGACTTTTACCTAGATTCACTAATAGCAGTACTGGAAATGAAAGAGGAAGCAGAGCTGCCAAAGTTACAGAAACAGAAAGGACTGTGAGAAGATCCTCTGAACAATTACACACCGGAATACTAGACAACGAACATGAAATGGACCAGCTCCTAAAAACACATTAACTACTGAGAACGAATCTTTTTATTTTCTTCCTTTCCTTCCCTCCCTTCCTTTCTTTTGTGTCTGTGTGGGCCATCATGAAGGATGAACCTAAGGTCTTTACACATGCCTAGGACTTTTTAAAAATGTTGAGACAGTGTCTCACTAAGTCACTAAGTCACCCAGGCAGAGTTCAAACTTGCAATCCTCCTACCTCAGCCACCCAGAGTGATGGGATAATAGGATGGGCCATCACACCTGGCCAGACTGAATCTTAAAGATACAAGAACACTGACTGTGAGGAGGGTTGGAGCACTTTTATAATCCTAGCTACTCAGGAGGCTGAGGCAAGAAGATTGCAAGTTTGGGGCCACCTCAAATGTGGAGGGCTAGGGATGCAGCTCAGTGGTAGAGCACTTGCCTAACATGTGGAAAGCCCTGGGCCCAATCATCAGTAATTTAAAAAAAAAAAAAACACAAGAGAAAATGAAATGAAACAGAAACTCTGAATAGGCCAACATCTAGTAATAAGATTGAATTGATGATCAAACATCTCCCATCAGTGAAGAGCCCAAGACCAGACAGCTTCACCAGTGAATTCTCCTACATATTTAAAGAATTAACCCAAATTCTTCTGAAATTTTTTCCCAAAAATGAACAGGGAGAAATACCTTTTTTTTTTTTTTCAGTTTTTTAAGACAGGGTCTCACTTTATAGATCAAGCTGGCTTGAACTCATTATTTAGCCCAGGATGACCTTGAACTCACAGCAATCCTGCTTCTACCTCCTGAGTGCTCGGATTACAGGTGTAAGCCATTAAACCCAGCTGGGAATACTTCTTAATTCATTCTATGAGGCCAGCATTAGACTAATGCCAAAGGTAGATAAAGGCAAATAACTATAAAGTAATACCCATGATGAATATTCAAGTAAAAATCCTCAACAAGCTGGCACAGGAGGTAGCACAGGAGGCTAAGACAGGAGAATCTTGAGTTCAAGGCCAGCCTGAGCTACATAGTAAAAGCCTGTCTCAACAAAACAAAGTAACAATAAAATTCTAGCAAACCAAATTTAATAGCACATTAAAAGTATTAAACACTGCTGGGCATGGTGGCTCATGCCTGTAATCCCAGCACTCAGTTGGTAGAGGCAGGAAGATTGCTGTAAGTTCAAGGCTCGCCTGAGCTACATAGTGAGTTCAGGGCCAGCCTGAACTACAAAGCAAGACCCTGTCTCAAAAACTTGAAAAAAAATGTTTAATATTCTATGACAAAGTGGGATATATCCCTGAGTGCAAGGATGAATCAACATACAAGAATCAATCAGATATACTACATTAACACAATGAAGAGAAAAAATGGTCAACTCGGTTGATGTAGAAAATGTAACAAAATTCAGTACTCTTTCATGATAAAAACATTCAACAAACTAGGAACAGCATGCACAAGCCCTGAGATCAATCCTCAGTACTGAAAAAACAAAATTTAAATACTTGTGTAAAGAACACATTTAGGAAACAGAACTAGAGCAAGGGTTCAACTCAGTGATTCTGGGGCTTGCCTCATGAGCACTAGGCCCCAAGTTCAATCCTTGGTATCAAAATAAATAATTTAAAAATATATTTTAAAGAATATAACAATAGAAAGACAATCCTATAGAATGACAGAAAATATGTGTAAATCATATCTTCAGGAAGGAATATCCATAAAATATGAAAAACTCCTATCAGCTCAACAGAACACAAAACAAACCAATATAAAATGGGCACAGAAACTGAACAGACATTTCTCCAAAGATCAAAACCCAAACAAAATGTGCTGAAAATCATTAATCATTAACGAAATGTACATCAAAACCACAAGATACCCACTTCATACCTGTTAGGATACCTATTTTAATACAAAAACAAGAACATGATGTGCTGGTAAACATACAGAGAAACTAAGTCTTATGCACTGCTGACAGGAATGTAAAATCGTGTGACAACTGTGGAAAACAGCATGACAGCTTCTTATAAAGTGACCATGTCATGTAGGAATTCTGCTCTGGCATATCCTCAAAAGAACCGAAGAAGCTAATGGTGGCGATAGCACCATAATTTACATTAGCCAAAAGTGGAAGAAACCAGATGACCCCAGAAAATTGAATGAAAAAAGAAAATATATGCACACAAAGGAATATTACTTATCCTTAAAAAGGAAGGAAAGTTTTCAAATTCATAGCGACGAAAGAAGAATGGTGCTTACCCAGGGTGAAAGGAGGAGAATGGGGACTCACTGTTGTATGGAGTTTCAATTTTGGAAAAAGAAGAATGTGCCGAAGGCAGATGGCAACGCTGACTGCCCAAGAAGGTGAATGTACTTAATGCCACTGAACTGAACACTTAAGAGAGTTAAAATGAAGTTGGTTATTCTCAAAATAACAAACTAAGACAGTTACAAAGGTAAGCTTTCCGAACGCATGCCTCAGTGCCAGCATTCTGGAAGGCTGATGCAGAGAGAGCACAAATCCAAGCCCAGTCTGGGCATCTTAGCAATTAGTGAGGCCTGTTCTCAAAATAAAAAATTAAGGGCCAAGGATTTTGCTCAGTTATTCCAGAGCCTGCCTGGCAAGTACAAGGGCCCGGGTTGATCCCCAGTAACCACACACAACAATGCTAGGCATGGAGACTCATGCCCACCAACAGTCAGAACCACATATCACAGTGGCTCACGCCTATAATCCCAGCACTCAGGAGGCACAGGCAGGAGGATTGCTGTGAGTTTGAGGCTGAGCTCAGGGCCAGCCTGAACTACAAAAAAAATCAAGAGCTTGTCTCAAAAAAAAAAAAAAATTAAAAATTAAAAGGAGGCTATAGATGTAAAAACGACAAAAAAATGGGTGGCAGAGGCAGGGAAACATGAGGAAACAAATCAGACATTAAAAAAAGAAATTAATTAGAATAAAGAGTAAAAGAGGTAATTAAAAACCCTATCAAAGACAAACTTTAGAAAAGTCATGAAGACTGCACACTGAAGAGCCAACAGAAAACAAAGAGAACCTGACAAACGTGGAGGGCAAAATCCAAAGGAGAGAGTCCATGCTCTGAAGGACGGGTGAAAGGAAAGTGGAGAACAACAACACAAGAACAGGAAAGGATTCTCCAAAACAGGGACAAGGAGCTGGCAGATGAAGAGGACTCACACTACATTCTGGGAAAATTTTACATTTTCAAAATCAAAAAGTAACCTTGTGAAGTTACGAAGTGTCTGGGTACAAGATTCACAGCCCAGAAGTCAGCCAGCTCTGGCTGGCACCAGCCAGGCCATGGCCCAGGTGCCTCACCTTCCCAACTGCAGGGATTAGAGTCCTGTGCCACCACGCGGGCCTTGGGAAAGGTTGCCTTTGTAACTGTTCTAGTGTGTTATTCTGAGACAAGGTCTCACTGTGTAGTCCAGGCTGGTCTCTATGTCGCCCAGGCTGACCTCTAATTCAAAACTCTCCCGCTTTAGCCTACTGGGTACTGAGATCACACTCATGCCACCCTTACCTACCTACAGACTGAGAGGTGAATGCTGCTACAATCTGGGGACTGGCAAGGGCCTCCAATCTGTTCTTCAAAGCCTCCAAGTGCACACACTTCTCTGAGTAGTCTGGTGTATCCACAAGCATCGTTAGGCTATTCTGCATACCGGTTAGCTTGGCCGAAATCACAGCTATGTCCTAAGAAAGAAAAAAGGATATTTATTTAAGAGACTCCTGCAAACTGAATTGCAAACGCTTAAAATACATAAAAAGGAAACTTGCAAAAAAAAGCCAACCAACAAACTGAGTGGGGAAGAGGGAGCAGTTAAGGACATCTGAGGTTTCTGCCCCAAATGCTTGGATGTAAAATGACTCCATTATCCACGATAAAGGCCCAGGAAAGAGAATGGTTGGCGACTTTGGAAATTAAAAATTCAGCTTCTGATCAGGCACCGTGGCACATACCTGTAATCCCACCTACTTGGGAGGGTCACAAGTTCAAGGCCAATTTGGGCAGCTTAGCAAAAGCCTATCTCAAAAAAATAAAAAGGGCTGGGGATGTAGCTCAGTGGTAGAGCACTTGCTTAATACATGCAGGATGATGAATTAATCCCCAGTACCAAAAAGAAACAAAACCAGTTTTTGGAATATCTAGAGGAGTCAGGTGGGCAGTTAGTCCTGAGTATAAACATAGAAGATGGAAGAAAAACAAGATCTAGATACCTTCAGCTAATTATCATTGGTAGTTTAATATGATCAAAACCATATTTAAAACCATTTTCTCCCATACTCGCGGGCCAGGAACACAATACGATTTATAGATTAGAGCTGTATGAGGCCTGGGTCAGTAAAAGACTGACAAGAAAGGAGGGGGCTCGGCTCCACATCAGTAAGGTTCTGACCAATGACCGCCTCACCTGGTTTCTCCAAACCTCTGGTTTCTACCTAAATCATGTCAGTTTCATAACATCCCCTAAACAAGAAACCAACTTGAAGTTGCACATGCAGGTAAATACCCCAGGAGGCTGAGGCAGGAGGACAGCCTGGGGTCCCCAGTGAGTTCAAGGCCAGCCTGGAGTCCACTGCGAGATGCTGTCACAGAAAGGAAGTGAAAAAAAATAAATAAATAAATAAAAGAAACCTACCTGAGTCTTAAATGTCTCCTCGATATCAGCACTCAGTGTGCTCCACTTGTCTGCTTCCTGAAGAGACTCGGCAGCAAGCTGCATTCTGGACTTGACCTGGTCAATTTCCACCAACACCTGAAAGGGAAAGGAGGGCCAAAAATGAAGGGACAGTTCCCTTTTCTCTCGCTCTGCCAGTGTCTTGAAATGTGAGGACTGTGGCATCTGTGCCCCTGTCACAGACCCAGTCGCTGCAGTGTCCCCAAATACCAGTCACCTGGCTGATTGGCTCAGCAGGTGCTGAGGAGATAAGTGAGTAGGAGGAACAGAGCAAAAGGGCTTTCTGAGTCCCAGGTGGAATTCTGTGTCCAAACTAGGCACAGTGGGGCTCCCACATAATCGGAACTACTTGAGAGGCTGAGGCAGGAGAATCACAAGTTTTGGGCTTATTTCATTTTCATGTTTTTGCAATACTGGGGATTGAGTCCAGGCCCTTTGTAATGAGGTACATCTCCAGTCCTTTTCAAATTTTTGTTTTGGCTAGGGACTTAGCTCAGTGATGCCACCACCTGCCTTGCAAGCTCAAGGATGTGAATTCGATCCCCAGGACCATATAAATAAAATAAGGAAAGAAAGTGATCTACCTTACACAGCTATTTAAAATAAATAAATTTTGCGGGTTTTTCTTTTTTTCTTTTTTTTGAAACGGGGTCGTATTTTTTTTTTTTTAAAGGTTTTTTGAGACAGGGTCTCACTTTGTGGTTCAGGCTGGCCCTGAGCTCAGACTTAAATCACATCAGCAATCCTCCTGCCTCTGCCTCCCGAGTGCTGGGATTACAGGCGTGAGCCACCACGCCCGGCACTGTGGTCTATAGTATGGGTTGCTGCTGGGCGTGAGTCTCCACACCCAGTATAGGTATATGGTTACCGGGGATCGAACCGGGTCCTTGCGCTTGCAAGACAGGCGCCGGAACCATTGAGCTAAATCCGCGGCCCACGGGGTCGTATTTTATAGTTCAGGCTGGTCCTGAACTCAGCCTTGAGCTCATAGCAATTCTCCTGCCTCTGCCTCCTGAATGCTGGGATTACAGGTATGAGCCACCATGCCTGGCACATTTTTTTGCTCTGAGACAAAGTTGCTCAGCTTTATTCTCCTGGCCTCAGCCTCCCACAATGCTGAGATTACAGTCCTGTGCTACTATGTCCAGCTATGTTTAAGCCCACCCTGGGTAATTTAGCATGACCCTGTCTCAAAGTAAAATTTTAAAGAAAAGGAGGCTGGGTAAGGAGGCTGAGGCAGGAGGATCATAAATCTGAGGCCAGCTTGGGATACACAGTGAGGATCCTATGCACAGTTCAGTGCTAGAGAACTTGCCTAACATGCACAAAACCCTGGGCTCAGCTCCCAGCATTGCAAAAGAAAGTTTGAGTTCGGGCTGGCCTCCCACCATGCTGTGCTGTCTTCAGCCCTCAAGGAGAGCAAATCCTGAATCAACATTTAGGACAGGAGCCCCAATACCTGCATCGACTGTGATGTGTCCTGTTCAAATTTTTTAATGTCCTCCTTGACGAGAATCATTTGTTCTTTCAAAAAAGATGCTTCCTGTTTAAGGGCTTCAACATCACGGAGCACTCTCGGCATGTTCTGAAGGGCCTGGTGGCTTGTTTCTGTAGCAAAAGACCAACAGCAGCCACATGCACAAAAGGTGAGCATCAGACCGGTCCCCAGTGAAAACCAGAAGACAGAGGAGATGACAGAAAGGAAACTTGCTCAGGTATTTCCAGCCACATGGCCTTGGAGCCTGCAGGAGGGGAATGAGGACTGGAGCGCTGGAACCATTGCTCGGCTTCAAATCCATTATCCCTCACTCATTAGCATGATGATGAGCTAAAGCACTTCTCTTAGTCTGTTTCTACAACCATGGAGTAGGAATAACAACCGTGCCCACTTCCCAGAATTCTTGTCAGGGTGACACTGATCATCATGCCAAATACAGAATGCCAGTAACAACTGGCCAGGATAATGCTCCATTGTGTTAGCCTGGACTGTCGCAGGCACTGCAGTACATCAAACTATCAGGTCCTTCTATTAAGTGTCCACCACGGTGGCATCTCCCCACAGTTCCCAACGCTCCCACCAATCTACAGTATTCCCAAGGGGACAGGGGTTCGCAGATCACTTCGTTAATACACGTAAAGCATCCAGTGTCTGATATATACCAAGCCCTCCCATACCTGTTATTATATTTTTCATTTCCCTCTCTGTGTGCACCTGGCCTGATCCAGGGGAAGCCCTTTGTGATTCTCCCAGACCTGCGGGGAGGGCACCCTCCTCCCAACTCTCAGGGCTCCAGATTCCATTTTCTGTAAAGCCACCTTGCCACGTAACCTAATTGTTTACATATCTTCCTCACAGACAGCAAGCTGCAGAAAGATGAACTCTTTCCCCAGGATCCATATCCTGATATACACATGGAGGTGCTCCATAAATTAATAAAACTGCAAAGTACAACAAAGACTCTGCAGTGAGATAACTACTCTCCTGTCATTCTTAAACAGTGGGCATATCTATAAAACAAAATTCTATTGACCGGATTACTGGCTTCCAGTGGGAGCATCTGTTTGGTCTTGCCAACTGAGCCCCGCAGAAGGGCTGACATACAGTATTTACTGACTCACCACATACGGAATAAAACTAGCCATGAAATTATGTGAGCTGGGGGTGGGGGTGCACTCCGTTCATTTCAGCAGTTAGGAGGCTGAGGCAGGAAGATTCCAAATTCGATCCCAGCCTGAGCACCTTCTTGGTGAGAGGCTCTTTCTCAAAATTAAAATTAAAAAGAGGCTGTGGATGTAGCTCAGGGTGAAGGCTCTGGGTTCAACCTCAGGTATAGCAGGGTGCCTCTTGCTGGGCATGATGGTGCACACCTGTACCCCTACACTCGGGAGACTGAGGCAGGAAAATTCCAGATTTTGAGGTCTGTCTGGGATACATAGTGAATTCAAAGCCACCTTGGTGTACATAGTGAGACCTTGTCTCAAAAAACAAAACAAAATAAAAAAATGCCTCTTTTACTTTTTTTTAAACTTCAGTTTTAAAAGGAAACGTTATGGCACTGTCAGAGAAGGAAAATTAAGGTCCAAAATTATAGCAAGTGTTAAAGACAGTCCAGCAACAGCTGAGATTTTTCTCCTCCATGCGATCACAGGGACTCCAGGGCTAGCCTTCACAACGAACCTAGTCCACCCCCGTCCGCCCCCTGAGCGTCCCGGGCCCACTCCCGCGGCAGGGGCCCCGGCGGCTCACCTTCCACGGCGTGGTTCACCTCCTGGATAAAGAGCTGCAACTTCATCACCAGCGTGGCTGCGTGGCTGTCCGCCTTGCCCGCCGCAGCCTCCTTGGGACCGGCCCTGAAGGCTGCGTTTATCCACTCTTTCACGTCGAAGTCGTCGGCCAAGAACTTAGAGAAGTCCATGGTGGCACGGCCTCGGGCCTGGCGTCCAGGCCGTAAGAGATTGTTCCTGGCGCCAACGAGGACACAGAAGCCGGGGGCCGTGTGACAGCACGGGGAGCTGGCTCTCGGAATCTAGAGAGTCTGGAGACTACACCTTCAGCTGCATTTCTGTCAGTTCTTCCTGGCTGCGGCTGGAATGGCCCTTGCCGCGCGCCGTACTTCTTCCGGAAATACGTGGCCGTTACCATAGCGACTGCGGGGCTCTAGGCGTTTAGCGGAGCCACCTGTAAAAGATACACGGAGGAGGTGGAGAGTTTGGGGCAGGCTAGGACATCCTACCTCTGCTAATAGTTGCTGAGCACTAAATCAAGTAAGTCGTCTTAGCGCATTTAATCCTCTGTCTAGTGAGTACTGTCACTATAAAACTGAAGCAAGTAAGCAGTTGAGTCCCCGCACTAGGCGTAGTACTAGGGGATTTGAACTCAGGCCAGCTTGGCCCTGGAGCCTGCACTCTTACCACTTTACTGACTCCCTTTATAAAGGGCGCAGGGAATCCTACATGACCTGCCGGCTCGTCTACCTTCTCCTCCTTTCCTGGGACCCGACGTCGGAATGTGCTAATCTTGTTTCTCTTACTATTTCTTCTGGGCTAAAACTGTGACACCCCTGAAAAGACAGACTTAACTGGGGGGATTCATTTGTCACAGACACCAATTTTTTTCCCCAGCGCTATATATATAGTTGTGAATAATCTTGCTATTTTTTCATTCTTATCAGAGACATACTCTGACTCTAAATGCACATAGTAATTCTCAAAGACCAAATCCACAAAGTAGGAAAGCTGGTATACTAGCGTTGGTCTGAGCAAACTGATCAAGAAAAGTTGCTGGGCTTGGTGGCGCACTTCTGTAACCCCAGCACTCCAGAGGCTGAAGCAGGAGGATCTCTTCAGAGTTCAAGGTTGGCCTGGGTTACACAGTGAGTTCAAGGGCAGCCTGAACTATATACAGCGAGACCCTGTCTTAAAAAAACAAAAACAAAAAAAGCTTTAAATGCCTCTAGAATATGCCCCACTTTGAAGGGTTGACATTTTTTGTAACTTTCATGGTAATTTTCAGGATATACAATCCACCAAATGTAAGTATACTAAAATGACTTCTTTTGAGATCCATGTTATACTACGAATCAGTCATTTGCTGATTTTCCATTGTGGATGTACAATTAACAGCTCTTTGTATATGTCAGTATATTGTGATAATATATTTTCTTTATCCACTTACTAGTTGATGAACATTTATATTATTTCTACTTTAGAACAATTACAATATTGCTTTTAACTTTTAGAGATGTCTTTGAGTATACACATTTTCATTTATTTTGGTAGGCTCTTGGAAGTGGGGTTGCTGAGGTAGAAGGCTGGGATGCTGGCAGACTTGAGCGCCTGTAATATCTTCTATTGCCATCAACAATTAGGAAGGTTCCAGTTTCTCTAAAGTCCCACCAATCTTTGTTATGTAACAGGAAGTCATTGTTCTAATTGGCATTTCCTAGTGACCATGATGTTGACTATGTTCGTCAGCCATTCGTATACCTTCCTGGTGTGTTCAAGTCTTTTGCCCATTTTCAAAAGAAGTTGACCTCGTACTATTGACTTGACTTCTACATATTCTGGATATAATGCCTTTATCACAGGTCGGATTAGTAAATATTTATGGGTTTTTTTTAGACAGTCTCACTATGTAGCTGAGGCTGACCTTGAATTCATTCACCTTGTAACCCAGGTTGGCCTGAAACTTGGAGCAAACTTCCTGCCTCAGTGTCCCAAATGCCAGGATTATAGGTGTGCACCACAATGCCTGGCCTTTGTAAATATTTTCTCCTAGACGGGGTGCCAGCTTGTTTTCCTGCACTTAGATGGTCCCATCTGGGGGTGACAGTGACGCCTGAGTTGTCGCTTCTGTACAGTTTACTGTAAGCCTGTTCTGTTGCTGTCACTGCAAGAAACCCTTTTATTTTTGCTTCACAAAAATAGGATGTCGGAAATGGAAGGAGGCTTTTCAGTACACCGGGAACCTTAGGACATTCCACCATTTTAATCCAGAACAGGGATTTGAAGTTGTCTCAAACATACTTTTGAGGTCCCTGTCACTTGTACTCTCAAGCAGCTGATCCCCTTCTAGCATGGACAAAGGAATGCACCTTATTCACAGATGGGCTCCAGGGCCATCCCTTCCCAGTTTGGAGCTGGGGGGTCTTTCATGGTTGGGAGGGAATGCTCGGACTCTTGAAAGCTAAGATAAGCGATCATGCTCTGTCTTGGAGAAAGGCAGCGCTGGCTGCGTCTCTGTCAGAATCTCTGCTGTCTGAGCGAGTGTACACACATGTAATCCCAGCACTTGGGAGGCCAGGGCAGGGCTGCCATGACTTTGAGGCCAGACTGAACTACACAAGAAGACTTTGTCTCAAAAACCAAAAAAAACTGGTCTGAAACATGTCAAAAATTCCGATGTTCGGGCCGGGGATTTAGCTCAGTGGTTCCGGCGCCTGTCTTGCAAGCACAAGGACCCGGCTTCAATCCCCGGTAACCACATACAATACTGGGCGTGGACTCACGCCCAGCAGCAACCCATACCACATACCACAGTGACGGGCGTGGAGGCTCACACCTGTAATCCCAGCACTAGGGAGGCAGAGGCAGGAGGATTGCTGTGATGTGAATTGGAGGCTGAGCTCAGGGCCAGCCTGAACTACAAAGGGAGACCCTGTCTCAAAAAACCTAAAAAAATAAAAAAATTCCGATGTTCATCACCCCATAGTTCGTTTGGCTTTGAATGCAGCCACTTTGAATCTGCCAACTTGAACACAGTTGCTTTTCTCCTCTAAAGTGACTTAGCTCACTGAGCAGGTTGGGCATGTCATATGAGTTAGCAAGCTTTGTGACCCACTTTGTGTCACGGAAATGTGCTGCCAGTGGTTATTTTTCTAAAAGAAATCCCAGAGCTGGGGATTTAGCTCAGGTGGTACCATGCCTACCTGGGAGGGCCCCAGTTCAATCCCCAGTACCGAAAAAAAAATCTGTATCAACTCTTGCAACTCAAAACTCTGGCCAGCTTTACAAAAGCCATCTCCCTTCTGTGTACCATATAGGCATACTCTACATCTGTCTCTGCAAAGAGCTCTGCAAACAAATTTTCAGCATACTTTAATGCTGAAAATTATAAGCACATCCTGCGAAACATTCCATTCAGGCGACTTTTTGGCTACACAGCATTTCTGTATGGACAACACAGTGCAAACTCACACTCAGAAGTGACCTTTGTCCTGAGAAGTGAACCAGAAGGCTATCCAGTCACAGCAGCCTGTCTATCCATGCATATGCTGGGACAAAATGATCAATTAGGCTTTCCTATTACATAATCAAAGACTTGAATAGCTCTGTAGCTTGGTGTTGTTTGGCAACAAAAGTGCACATAACATGTCCTCATGCATCATACTGAAAAATATTACACAGAAACAAACATTGTTGCCTTGTCCATGTCAGTAGACTCTTTTACCTGGATTGTGTACCACAGTGATCCGTTAATCCTAGCAGTTATGCCTCCGTGTCTCCTATCTCATCAGTTCATCCAGTTAGGTTATGAGCCAAGAGGAACATCTGCTATCTTCCAAGCTGCACCGTCTCCTAAAAGTACAAATATTCTTTCCAGGGAGAACCAACTTTTCTCCAGTGGTAAAGAGATTCTTAGCCTTAGTGGCTGCAGTTAGCCATGAAGAGGAATATTCTCAGTACTGACACATTTGATGAAGTGGTGGTCTTCAGTAACTGTTTTTGTTCTTTGAGCTCACATTTTCTTTAAGAAACTCCAAACGTTTACCTTCCTCTCAGCGTGCTTGGTCTTCGTGTAGCAAAGCAGATTTGAAGGGTTCAGGGCTTCATTGGCTAGCCTGTCTCCACATATACAAAGTATACTTGGAGAATATGAATATTGCAGTGAACCTGTAATTTAAGGATTCACAGTATTTTCTTTTGCTTTCATTTTGTTGGCAGTTTTAGTCTTTCACTGTCCAATCACTAAGTCTTGCCCCCTTTCAAAAGAAACTTCAGGGATGTTTGATTTCTATTCATTCTGGCTAGGGTTAGCTTGTGGGCTTATCAAAACTGACAAAAAAATATGGACAGTAGAAAAGAAGTACAGAAGTGGTAAATAATTGGAATATGTCATCTCACTTGCCACTATAAAGCCTGCCACCAGTTGCAATGTGTCTCTTGCTACTCACTGATAAGGTTTTCATATGTCTGTAAGCAACTGAGTGTGGTCACAGTACATTCAAATCTCATGTTCACCTGTATCTGCAGCTGCTCTCCAGTGCTAGTATCACCACCTCAGCTCCCCCTCAGACCATCAGGCATTAGATCTCTCAAGGAGCAAGCGACCTAGGCCCCCTGTGTGCACAGTTCACAGTAGGGTTTGCACCCCTGACAATCTAACAGCACTGATATGACAGGAAGAAAAGCTCAGGTGGTAATGTGAGGGATGGAGAGACACTAAATATCAATAAATCTTCACTGACCAGCACAAGGCACACCCCATGTACTCTAGCTGGTTTCTGACAACACAGACCTGGGAGGTGGGGATTCCTGGTCTAGCTAACTTCTGTAACTTCATTGGTCATTTCAGAGAACCATCTTTTCCTTTGTAAATCTTTTAAAATTTTTATTCTTTTTCTCAGAGGGAGGATCCTATATAGTTGAAGTTGGCCTCAAACTCTGGGTGGTCCTGCCTCTGCCTCCTGAATGTTAGGATTGCCAGTGTGCACTGACTTTTCACTAATCAGTTTCCTTCCTTCTGCTTTGCACACTCCACCACATGCCAGGCATCAAACTCGGGACCTCACACTTGTCTGCTTTCTTGAACTTAGTTTACTCTTCTTTGCCTAGTATATTAAAATTGTTAGTGTCTTCAAATTCTAATGTGTTTTCATTTGATTTTGATTCAAAATATTTTCTAACTAGTTGGGCATGGTGGGACATACCTATAATCCCAGCCCTTAGAAGGGCTGAAGTTGGAGGATCACCATAGTTTCAAAGCCAGCCTGGGCTACTTAGTTAAGGACAAGACCAGCAGGAACCACATAGCAGGAGTCTGAAAAATTTCTAATTACACTTGTGACTTAACCCATGGGTTATCTGAATGTGGAAAGAAGGGATAGGAAAAAAATGGAAATAAAGCTTCCGTAAATAAGGAGGGGAAGACGGTTTGAAGGGAGGGCAGAACAGAAAAAAAAGCAGTAAGATAGATCATGTACAGATAAATTCCCTTTCATGAATGTATCATCATATACACCTAAAATGTACCAATTTTTAAAAATCCAAAGGGGCCAGGGATTTAGCTCAGTGGAACCATGCCTGCCTGGCAAACACAAAGTTCAGAGTTCAATCCCCAGTACCAAAAAAATAAATGAATAAATAAATGATCAAATATTTCTGATTTCCCATTATTTTCTAATTTTATTCCATGTGGTTATAAACAAACAAACAAACTTTGCATGATTTTAAACTCTTACATACAATGAGACTCTGTGTCCTAACTTTGGTCTGTCCTGGAAAATATTACATGTGTATTGGTCAACTATTTTATATCCTTGCTGATTTTCTGTCTAGTTTTTCTCCTAAATATTGAAAATAAGATACTGAAATCTCCAACTTGTATTGTTAAATGGTCCATTTTTCTGCTGTTTTTGCTTGAGGTAATTGGGCCTCTGATGTTAGGTACATATCCAGTTTTTATCAGCCTGTACAGTAACATAATACTATTATTACATGTACCTTTGTCTGTACCAATACTGTCTTAGAGCTTATTCTGTCTGATACCAATATACCCTCTTCAAGTTTTTTCCTCTAGCACTGGGGATTAAACTCAAGACTTTTCAACTGAACAACATCCCCAGCCCCTTTTTATTTTTGAGACAAGGTCTTGCTAAGTTGCTAAGTTGTTCAGGCTGGGTTCCAACACGCAAGCCTGCTGCCTCAGTCTCCCAGAGCACTGGGATTGCAAGTGTGTGACACCATGCCCAGCTTGGACGTGGTAATAATGTTCAGAAAACATACTACATGAAGCAAAACTGAACAGACAGATAAGCAGGAACCGAGGATCCATCAAGTCTCAGGCGCAGGGGATGGGTTTTCCTGGGAATCTGAAGCAATATGGCACCTCAGATAAACGCCCTACCGAGAGTGTGAAATACAAATTTGACCTTAGCAAGGCAGAAGCTTGAGACGGGGTCTAGGACTCACCTGGTGGTTTCCAAAGGGGCTGATTGCCAAGCTCAGTGTGTAGATTCAGGACTCTTAAGGGCTGAGCCCCAGGGCGCCACCACATTTAAGGGGCAGAGGTAGATCAAGAAATAAAGGTGAACAGGATCCCACAAAAGTTGGGACCACTCACTGTTTGGAGTGTCCAGCTGATGTACTGTGAACACATCTCTCTCCAGAGGACTTCTGTCCCCATTCTATCGATGGCGCCCGCAACAGTTCCTGATTCAGGGCGGGAGGTCATGGTTGGGTGACACTCCGATCTGTCCAACTCTGCCTATACAGAGTACCACTGTACCCAGAAACAGAATGATGTGCAGGTACACACACGAGGTCACCTTCAACTATAGGACAAAAAGCCTATGTTTTCATGTGTCCCATAACAAGTTCTTCAGAGGCATAGGTGGTTATGATGGGTGCTCCTAAAATACTTTACTTAATAGCAATGAAGCCTATAAAAGTTATGGACACCTAAATACCATTTTGGATCAAAGTTAGTCTTACACGAATTATGTCAAATGAAGAAACCACGCTAATGTATGTTTTGTGTTTTTCACATGTACTTCACAACTAGCACACCCATTCCCACCAAATAATGCTAGTAGATTTATTTTTGGACAGAGTCTCTGCACAGTTCAGGTTGGTCTTGAATTCACTATGCTGCCCAGGCTGGGCTCCAAGTGCCAGGATTACAGGTGTACACCACTACGCCTGCCCAGACTTCTAATTATACATAGAAGCCAAATGACATGTCATAGCGACAGACCTCACGACAGAGCTGCAGAGCGAGCCCTGGAGCTTCTGAGGCAGAACACCACTGACTCTCAGCCCTTCCTCACCCATCTCAGCCAGGCTCACTCCTCCTGCTGACCTGGCCATCAGGACTTGGTAAACTTGCACACTGAAGTCTGTAGCATGAAGTGGGTGCTCACCACATGTTATCCATTTATAAGAAGGAATTGACCTCCCAGGCAACTGTGACACATGTCCAGCTTTCCTCGGATGTCCAGCCCTTTGCCCCTTGCTGACATGAGTAAGGCGTTACATACTCCATGAGCTCTTGTCCTTTTTTCTGACTTCTCACAAGAGACAGTTCTCTCCCGGCCTGCCACCCCCAAATGCAATTGGCTCTGCACCTCCTACTCGCTCAACATTCCACGAGGCAAATTTGCTATATGGTATTTATTAAGACTTTCTATGTTTAGTCACCACTCGAGTCACTGCTGAACTCTCTTCGTGTCTATCTGCATCGGAGTCCTCATCCTGGATTGTGAAGTCAACAGGCAAGGGCTGTCCTGCTAGCCACGATGCACAACTAATGTGGTGTCACAAAGAGATCCGAGGAGGTGCTTGTGAAGAGAATGAGGACAGAAATGAGGGTCCTGAGTGAGGGCCCAGACAGGCTGTTCAACCCAAGGAACCTGAGGCCTGCACAAGGCCTGGGGTCAGCTGTCCCCTGCCCAGAGGGTCCAGCGAGGGCAATTGTAAGGCACAGTGGTGAAGGACATGATTGACCCACCAAGTGTGGTCGCCTGGTCTCGCAGCAGTCCCTCATCTGGAAACAGTGCAACAAGCACTCTGTCTAGCAGAGCCTTCCCGACACCTGCAAACAGCATCCTCCAATGAAACGGAGACAAAGTCTTTCTTAGAAGAGAGTGCCTCCAGTGACACTCTCTGCCCCAAGACCAACCAGGTCCTTCTTAAGGTCCCTGAGAACAGCAGTCTGGGAGAAACCAAGACTTTCAGAGGCTGACAAGGCACAGAGTGGATGAATGAACAGATAACAATACAGGAAAAAAAAAAAAAACTTTGGCTTATAAAACCTCCAACCTGAGGCAAGGACATCAGTGTCCATCAACATGCAGAAACAAGGTCGCAGAGGAGACAGTCATCAGCAATGCTTTGCCATCTCCTGCACTGCCCACACCCCAAGCCCTGCCACCTCCCCCCTCCCCCAGCCCTCAACACACAGGCACAGGATCTGCAGAACAGACAGAGGTTGGCATTCACAGCCTAACATCAGGATAGAGCTCTTGGCACTCTGCACGACGTCACCATGACTAGTCCCGACAAGACAGCAAAGAACAGTGGCCTCAGCTTGACTCGAAGAGTCCATCTTGTGTAAAGTTAGGCCGCCCCCAAGACAGCCGGGTCAGGGAAGTCTTTCACTTCTCCTACTTCGCTGAAGGGCTGTCCACCCTGGTTGAAGGTCAGCTTGTACCGTAACCGGATAGGTTCCTGGGACAGGAGGGAGATGAGATGTTAAAGCAGAAGGGAACAACACAGAGGCCAGCCCAGAGGAAAGCACTCACCCACCCGGGAAGAAATGATCAAAATGAAGACGCCCAACAGCCACGACCTGGACACACTGGCCTCGCCTCCTCAAGGAAGCCAGATATATTCGGGAGCCTGCGGTACTTCTGCAGGCCCAAGACGGACCACCAGTCAGAAGGACTTGCTGAGGAAGACTATCCATGGTGTCAGAGTCACTTCCTTGGTTCCCAGCTACAACAATCCACCATTGATCTGCTTTTCATCAGCCCCAAAGAAAATAAGACTCTAGCAAGGGATATTCCATACCCTGCGCCCCCGCCACTCAGGCTGCAGCAAGGCTCTGTCACCTCTCTCCACCAACACTGCCCACCCCCACCGCCCCCTGGCAGCTCAGGGCTCCCCATTCCCTGCGCGCAAAGACATGAGACGTACTTTGTGCGGATTGTCAAGCAGCAACATCTGAGATATCACAGCTGGAGGCGTCAGAGGGCTGAATGCAGGAAGCTTGGAGCTGGATGCTGGCTGCAGCTTCACGCGCATCGACTGTGGGGGAAGCCAACATGCAGCTCATCCCCAACGGCCACACCTTCAGTGAAGGGGCGCAGGGAGAAGGAGCCCCCCTCCACACCGCCCTCAAAGAAGAAATGGGCTTCTCAAAGCACTGCGGGGGCTCAGGCGGACAGTTCCCACTGATTAACAAGAGCGAACAGGCTCTCCTGTGTTCACAAAGACCCGAAGGTGGTTGGTCACCAGGGTCATCTGACGAGCAGGAGGAGCAGTACACATACTGACGCCATGTGTGGGGATGCACGCTTTTTTAAAAGATGGAGTTTGTTGCTCAGACTGGTCCCAAACTATCCTATGTCAGCCTCCATGGGAGACAGGGCAATAAGCCACGTCCCACTGCACCTGGCTTTTAGTTTCTTTCTGTGGTTACAAGAGTTAAGAACCATGTAACCCCGGCACTGCCGTAGTTGTGTTCCTGCCCATGGAACTGTCAAGAGAACAGTCCCCAAAAGGAAAACAGCATCAAGGGACAGATTGTTCAGGCATTATTGACAAGCACCCCTGGGTCAACCTGCATCACAAGTCAGATATTTAGGAGCCGCTGGTTAAACAAGGCAACACAATCCCCATTTTACCTTCGAACTAATCCAAATGCAAATTGTCTCTTATACCTCACCATGTCCCAACCAAGGACCTGTGCTCAAAAGTGAAGTTTTAGTAATGAAAATTCCAAAGCAGCTGCCGGCACCAAGTGACTCACCTTTGGCACTGCCACTTGAAACATGATGTCCCAGACGGGCTGGGTGGCAGTGCTCATCATGGTCAGCAGTAACACCTGCACCTCTGGGTGGCCGGGGGCCCCCGTCTGGGAGAAGTGGAGCAGAATTCTGAATCCGTTCCGGTCATACACGATAACAGGAGGCAGGCTGCCTGGCGGAGAGGGACCCACCATAGGTTAGCGCCACGACACACATCCGCGCCAGCCCAGCTGGGGAGGGAGGTGCACAGGGCACCAGTGCTGCTGCGCCTGCAGCTCTCAGAGCCTTCTGCACCACAACGATGCAGGTCTTCACCGCCTCTCCAGACCCACAGCCCTCCACACTGGCCTCTCTGCATCATTACCATTCTAAGCACACTGCCAGGATTTTAAAGCCAACCTTTCCAAAGGATACACAGCTATGATTCAAATGATGTGTGGACACTATAGAAAATACAAATCAACTACAGAAAATACAAATCACCAAGGAAAACGCTCTCTTCGAACAGCCCAGAAATAAACAGTACAAGCACAGAAGCTTATTTCATTCTGGTCTCTTTCGTATGACTCCCCATCCATGAGCGTACTCACCCTGACATTTACTTTTACAAAATTATAAAGAGTATAAATCTTTAATAGATTTAATGATATTCCAATGAACATCCTAGAAAAACTTTTAATCTCTGTAGAAATTATTCTAATGTTAATGTGGAGTGGGGGAGACATACACAAGGCTGACCAACAAATAAAAAGAAAGTCAGAGATACAGTGTTGTATTTGTATTGCAAAAAGAGGTGAGACTGCAAATCAGGTGAAATGATATAAACCAGCCTGTGCGGGGATGTAGCTCACTGGCACCACACCTGCCTCAGAAGCACAAGGTCCCAGGTTCAATCCCTGGTACCAGAAAACAGAGCCTGTGGAACAGACCAGACACAAAAATTTAACATAAAGAAAACACATTCTGAAACAAATGGCACCCACATGACTGTCTGCAGAAATTTTTTTTTAAATACTGAGAATCAGGGCCAGCCTGAACCACAAAGCGAGACCCTGTCTCAAAAAACCTAAAAAAAAAAAAAAAAAAAAAATACTGAGAATCAGACTCAGGCCTTTGCACTTGCAAGGTAGATACAATGCCACTACATTGCTGGTCCAGGAAATTTTAAGAGTTTGATTACTTTATTACAGTATTCAATTATACTGATAATGTCTACATCAGAAATGCTTTATATTTACATCAAGGACATATTTATCCTGGTGAAATAAAAGACACAGAAAAAAAAAAGACCACGTACATGTTTAAAAAAAATGGTAAGCTTCATCTGGTCTTACTTGTGCTATTTTGGAACATACTTTTCCTACTAGAGAATTAATCTTACATACATTTTAACTCTGATTTTTCTCCCTGCATTTTTAGATGATAAATGGAACATCTCATGATTACCATTTATAGACCAAAAAATGAAGAAAACGAAGAAACAAAGCCTGAAATCAGAGGGCAGACAACTATTCTCTTACAGTGGGAAGTGGAGTAAAGCCCGCCCTCTCTGTGACTCATCTCAAAGAGAAACTTCACTCAGAGACAAGCACGTCAGACATAGGACCCCAGTTAAGGATTTAAACTAAGATCCTTACCTCCTGCCAAACATCACTTATCACAGTGTGTATCATACAAATATAATATCAAGAATTGGAGAGACTGAAAATATCAGAGGTATAAATGGTAGTGAAAGTACAGAGTAAAAGGCAACCTAATGAAAGGGAACTGAGAATGCAGATCAATACTTTAAACTGGCTACAGCCAACGTTCAGCAGAGTATACAGAAAGGGCATCAGCCAGGTCTGGTGGCTCACACCTATAATCCCAGTTGCTTGGGAGGCTGAGGCAGGAAGATCACACTGAACATGTAGTTCTGCTTTTAACACTGTGGCTTTGTTTTCTAATTATTTCAGATTTACAAAATGTTACACAACTAATAAAAGAATTTCCATATACTTCATCCAGCTTCTCTAAATGTTACTACTTTATGTAACAGTGGTACTGATTATTGAAACCAAGAAATTAACAACAAATATGCATTAATTTTAAACCCAAATTAATACAGCAGATATGCAAAGGGCATCCACCGCTCCTCAGATATGTTTAAGTTCCCGTTCTTGGTGCTAGGCCTTCTGCTCTCGCCCTCCCCACGGGATACACTGTGCCCCAGAGCAGCACAGCCCTGAGGCCAAGGACACGGCTCAGTTCCTGCCCAGAGCTCCCCACAGGTGTCACCTTCACTGGCTGGGCCCTCTGGTTTCCTTATACTAGAGGTGGTGCCCACTTCTCCTATTTCATAACATCCCTAGAGAGATGATCACTGGCCAAATTCTTCCTCCTTCCACCTCTTCTGTCCCTTTGGGCCACACTACACACTCATCCCTGGATTGCACATGAATAAACATGTCCCCCCGGAGACCTTGGCTCCCTCCTTAGGTCCCTCTTGCTGACACCCTTCACAGTGACAGCCCCGTGACAGACAAGACGGCAGAAAAGCAGAGCAGCCCCGTCTTAGGTTCTACCCCCAGGCAAACCCACCAGGCCTCCTCCCAGATAGACCAGTGTGAGATGGGGAAAGGCAGGAGGCTGACACAGAACAGGGGGAAAGGTACACCGTACTCACTGGGCTTCACAGACTCCAAAGGGACAAACACTTGAGCCAGAGGTGTGTTTTGTGAGGCCGGGGACGAAGCCAGGGGGCCGGCCTCCCAGGACCAGCCCGGAGATGATTTAGTGCCCGGTGGTACTTCCTTGGGGATACTTTTTTGTGGAACATAATTCCTACAAAGAAATAAAAAATATCAAAGACTACTAAGAATTATAGAAGATTCCCAGAATCCGTGACTAGTCTTTCTAAAGAAGAAGCTGAGGGAGGGAAAAATACATCCATGGAGGGAAATGATTAAATATAGCCACACAATCAATCATAATGTAGCTACTAAAGGAAATTAGGCAGATTTATATAAACAAATATGAAAATGTGCCAAAGGTATAATATGACATGAAAAGTTTCAATGGAGCATAGTTTATAAATCTGGATTCCACTTGCGTAAAACTAAGCCACAACGCA
Organism: Petromus typicus; assembly: GCA_004026965.1. Taxonomy (NCBI): domain Eukaryota; kingdom Metazoa; phylum Chordata; class Mammalia; order Rodentia; family Petromuridae; genus Petromus; species Petromus typicus. The sequence goes on from PVIR01002231.1 coordinate 25,017, forward strand.
TTACTACTATGCTTAGAAAAAAGGCAAAGACAGAACATTCAACAATGCTTTTAAAGAGTGGTATTTAGGACGCCTATTAGATTTCTCTAGGGGTCAAGTTTTGCTTAATTTGAAATTACACAATTGAAGGAAATAAGAATGTATAAGGTCACCACCATGATCTACTTCTTTCTGCTTGTCCTTTAAAAACCCCACATAGACGTCGGAGCCAAAGCTCACAGATCTCTACATCCTGACTGAAAATGTGGAGGCAGCAGCAGCACACTCTCACCAGGAGGGGGCGTCCCACTAGCGGAAAAGGAGAGGACTCTGGCTGCCTCTAGAGCCAGCCCTCGGCTCTACGCGTCAGCTGCTCACAGCCACCACACTAGTCTGCCTCTCTAGCTCAGTAGACTCACAGAGGACCCGGAGAAGGCTGTGGGGACAGCAGATCCAGTAAGTGCCTGTCTGCAGAATGGCTCTGAACACCACCTCCGCTGAGTGCACTGCTGGAGGGATTCTTCTCTTCCTTACAACAGTCTTGACCAGCAACCTGTCGGAGCAGGAATGGCTACAATCAGGCCAGCGTCATCTGCAAGACCACCAGCAGTAGAAGCGCTGTGGCGGGTCCCGTGGCAGGAGCAGAGCATGGGACTCCTGCGCAGATCTTAGGAAGCAGAAGCCAGTACCACGGATGGTAGGGAAGGGAACATATGTCACTCCCGAGGGAGCTCCAAGCCCACCCGGATGGTCCGGCAACCCTCCACCCGCGCGGCCCAAGGAAGAGCTTCCCTACCTTGCTCAGGATGGGAGCATCACTGATCCCTGTGAGAAAGAACAGATGCACAATGGTAACTCCACCTGACACCAGACAGACACAGCGGGACAGCCACCCTTTTGGGAGAGACACACGCAGAGCCAGGAAAGAGAAGGAAGCTCAACTCACCACAGCAAATCTGGGACTGAGACGCAAAGGGGTTTCTGTGAACTGCTCAGAACCCTGACTCCCCAAAAGCAGGCCTGTGCTCCCAAGGGAACCTGCCTCCCCTCCCTGCTCAGGACCACTGTGCCCGCTCCTTCTAACCAGCCCCTCTCACCTAAGGCTGCCAGGTCCTGATGAAGCAAAGATGGTGCCACGGGCCCAGTCTGTTCCGTGCCACTGTCCACCTCCAGGTCAATCAGGGGGCAATTCCTCCTGCAGCCTGCTGGGTTCTGAAAGACTAGAAAACACAGGTTGGAGAGCACATCAGTCAGACACGAGAGCAAAATCTCCACTTTCATTAGCATCCTCAGGCCTCTTCCTAATGCAAAAACATCCGACACCCATCCCATCTGCCACATACTCGAGGCCCCTCCCACTTTGTCACAACACAGCATGAGCCACATCTGACAGGAGGCAGGCAGAACACTGCTTCCCACCCTGGAGAGAAGCTCTCCTCCACAGGGCCCCAGCCTGAGCAGCAGCAGAGGCCCCGGAAGTTCCGACGACACCTGATCAGAAAAAGACCCTGCTCCAGCTCCAGCAGTCTTCACTCAGAAGGCCAACGCTGGAGACCAAAGAGACGGTTTTATCCAATGATCCTGACACAGCTGCCTGGGACGACAAGGTCCCCGAGGAAGACCCTCTCTTTGGTGTCCAGTCCCTGTTTGTGAGCTTGCACAAAAAGGACTCCAACCCAGGCCTGAAGCAGCAGCTGTCTGCCTCTGCAAAAGCCAAAGCTGAGGTCCCACGGCTGCTGGTGCACGATGGCTCCTGGGACAGCGGCTATTGCAACCTGTTCTCACAGACCAGGGGGTGAGGGCAAGTTCTCCCGTTTCTACACCCTAACCCCGAATACTCTGCGGGTCCCTGCCTTTTCTGGGATTTGACAGTCTTCCAAGGCAGAAGGCAGGGGACAGCTGTTCACACGCACCTCTAGAGACAGGTATGTCTCCTACTGATCCGGTCACTGTGTTCCCAAAGATGACACGACCCTCCATCACCTGTTTGTACAGCAGAACTCCCTGAGTGAGGAGGTCATTTGCCTGGAGAATCTCCGCTGAAGAATGAGAGAAAATTCAGAACCCCTCGTTGAATTACCTTAAGCTTAGCCTTCTCTAAGCCATTTTGAAAAGCAGCACTCTCCTAGTACTTGGAAAGCTGAGACAGGAGGATTGCTGAGAGTTCAAGGTCAGTCAGAACTACATAGCAAGACCCTGTCTCCAAAATAAATTCATCCAGTCAACTGTGCTCAGCATATCAATGCTTGCCTCCTGTCCTCAGATGGTACAATCAGCCCCGTGTCAGACTGTAACTCAACTGTGAGCCCAGCCCCAGGAAGAAACAAATTTTTTTTTACCATGTCTGCACTATCTACCACAATGGCCAACAGTAAGCACTTGAAATATGGCTCCTTTGATGAGGAGCTGACACTTTTAACTTTAAAGCGAAAATCTCAGGCTATTTTGTACTAGAAGAATTTCTCAGTACTTGATTCGGTTACCGGAAAGCCTCTAAGTATTCACAGAACAAATCGGTAAATGAGCAAGCTGTTTAACTTTATAAAATTATAAATGTAGGCCCAGTATTTCCCATGAGAATTTGGCATCCAAAGGGAAACAGGGCTGGAGTATAAAATACACACAGGATTCCAAAAGTGCCCAAGTGTCCCAGAGTCCGGTTCATAAGCAAAGGAGTCCCTTCTGGGAGAGAGCAGAGAGACAGGGCTGTGGGGGGTAGAACCACAGGCCGAAGTGCGGGGAGGTGACCTCTGGAAGAGAAAACTGCTCGCTGCCCTTAGATTCTGTGGCTATGAACGAGGCCTGCAAACCGCCAACGGGGCTGAGCTCCGCAGCAGGCATCTTTCCCTGGCACGTTCCAATCAGTTGTTGGCAAACTTAAATTTGACTACCGTGGACCTTATTGCAATCACAGAAAACAAGGGTTAGATGATCAGTGAAATACAGACACCCCAATACGATGGACCTCTATAACAAATGACCCCTAGCCACCGGGTCTTGGGAACTGAACCCAAGGCCTTCACACCCAGCTTCATCCCTGGCCCGCTCATTTTTTCTGTTGTGAGACAAGGTCTCGACAGTTACTAAGTTGCCAGGCCGGGCTTAAGTTTGAGACCTTCCCATATTAGGCTCCCACACTGCTGGGATTAAAGGTATAAGCCACTATCCCAGGCCAAAATTCTTGTTAACCCTAACCAGAACTAGTCCCTCATCTAACTGGCAATTAACACAACTACCAGGAACAGAAAAACACTAAACATCAACAAGGGTGGGGGGGTGCAATCAGCAACTTCAGAGAACTTACAGGTCCATGGTCCTATTTTTCATAGAAGAAAATCAAACAAAATGGAGAGGGTGGCACACAGGCCTTGGATCTCTGTGGAACTGGTCACACAGCCCTCATCTTCATGGTAAGTCTCTCCCCCTTTCTAGGCTTCTAGAAGCCAGCTCTATGTCAGCTCCAAGCACCTTCCAGCCACACCCCACAGGACCCTGGCACAGAAGGGCCACCTATGCCCACCCAGAGACACGACTGTTACCGAGCGCGTCGTCGTCATCAGTGGTGTCGCTCGCCAGCCGGAACAGCGTGGGCCGCAGCTTCTCGCACCGCTCATACACCACCTGAGGAACAGAGCCTGGTCACACACGCTGTCCCCTCCGGCGGGAAGCAGAGCCCTCCTCGGGCTCCCAGACTCACACCTCACATCTGAAGTGACATGACACTTCATTTCTCAAAAAGTCTGGGCTCTAAGTGTCTAATTTTTTTTCACTACTGAGGACGACACTCAGGACTCTGCAACTGCTAAGTACGTCTGAGCCACAGTACGAGGCCTTTCTAACAGAGGATCTCCTTTGAGCTTGTGCGCCCTCACCTCCCAACCCCACCCAGAGACTCCATTTTCCTCCCCTTGGGAGACAGCTGCACGGCCTCACCCTCCTGTTGCTGCTGAGCACTGCAGCGCTCCACACAATTAGCACCCCACTAGAGAGCGAAGGCAGACAGCAGCGCCACTGAGCTACATCCCTGACCCCAGGCTTTCCTTTCCTGAAGGGAGCTCAGTCGTCTCATGTGCCAGGCCTCTGATGGCCACCTCAACCCCTCTCCTCTCCTGCGTGGGGAACAGATGTGCTGCTGAAAAGTCCAGTGTGCTGACCTCCCTGCAGGACCCTGGCGACACCTTACCAAAAGAAGCAATGGGTTCCAGGTGTCGGCTAGCTTGAGCCCAGCACCCTTTGGAGTCCTGTCCACAGGGAAGGTCAGAGTGATTTCTCTCTGACTTGGCCCAGTCCCAGACAGGGCAGATACAGGACCTGAGCCGGCTAAACTGACTTTTTTTTTTCCTCAGGTATTTAGAATTGGGAAAGACGCTAACTTGTTTTTGCTGATTTTGCAAAGCAGCAGGGCAGGTGAAACAGGGAGCTGTGTGAAGGCACCTTCCCTATGCAGAGGAAGCTCTGATAATAAGAGTGCCCTGGGTTGACCTGCACGGGAAGGCAGAGCTGAGCTCAAATGGGCTGAAATGGTGGCGGCGGACCCATGACCTGTGCTCTGCGGCGAGCACAAAGAGCCCTTCCCGACAGCATGCATGCCAGGTCACCGCGGCACCCGTGCATCAGGCACCAGTGCACAGAATGGGCATGCACATGCTCAGAAACCAGTGGCACAACCAGGCGATGGCATCAGGAGCTCCCTAGCCATGGGTCATCTGAGCTTCCGCACGGTGGGTCAATGCATGCACAGCCAAGGGTCTACAATATACATCTATTTGCTGGACTGGCTGTGGGTGTTAAGACACTTGTTTTTTTTTTAACATGAAATTTAACCTTTGTATTTTCTTATAAAAAATTAAAATTTAATATCTAAGACTTATCAAAGAGATATTCTAGTTGAGAGATCAAGATTCTGTTAATGCTGTGCTGTCTCCCCAACATAATCGAACCAGCAACATCCTGTTTAGGTATTTATGAAGAATATATGGAAACAACAGCCAGGATATTTATATTTGCTTGAATTGGCTATATTCCAGCAGAAGCCCCGACAAGGCAGGAAACACAATCTTTTCAGAGCAGGCCAAAGGCTGATGGAGGGGAACACTGCCCCTTGCCCTGGTGGTCAGCAAAGTCAAGAGTAACCCAGCAGAGAACCAGCACCACAGATCATTGACATATCCAGTATTTCAGTGTTCACTAACACTGCTGGCTGTTTTGGTACAGGGATAGATTTGTACTGGGTGCTTCATTTTTTTTTTTTGCAGTATACTGGGAATTGAACTCCAGATCTTAAGCTTGCAAGGCAAATGCTGGACCCACTGAACTAGATTCCCAGCCCCTCGTTTTAAAAATATTCTTGTTTTTGTAGACTCCAAGTCTTGAACACCAAAAAATGACGGCAGAGAAAAAAAAAAAAAAAACCCTGAAAAAAGGTGAGGATCACTCCCAAGAGGGCTGGACTTAGAGGGCTGGATCCAGAGTGACTGTATCCCAATACAATAGTGGGAAAGCGTGAGATATTCTGTGCTGTGAAAACGTTGTGTGACGCACACTGAAGTGTCAGCCAGCACTCTGACACCACCCACAGAAGTGGTACCAACTTGATGGAGCTGAAAGGAAAGAGTTTGCTGAAGGGCAACTGAGGAAACAGCATTTCCAGGACCTTAGTTTTTGCAACTATCTTTCTAAAACAAATCAGCTGTCAGGTATGGTGCCAAATGCCTATAATTCTAGCACTCAAGAGGCTGAGGCAGGAGGATCACAGCAAGTTCAAGGTCTGGGCTCCTGAGTTCAAGGCCAGCCTGAACTACACAGTGAAATATTGTCTCAAAAAAAATAATAAAAATTATTATATAATAAAAATATAATATTTATAATGTGTTATATATTCATTATGTTATATAATAAAAATAATATATATAATAAAAATTAGCAACAATAAAAATTATATCATATGACAGCTGCCATCTTTCCAATTTCACTGTTCCTAGCAAACATGGCAAGCCCCTCTGTGACAGAGGTCACATCCAAATGACCATGTTGTCCTGGAGTACCTCCTTTCTACATGATTTCTCAAACAGGGATAAAATTATAGAGCGCATCTCTAACACACCACTTAGCAGAAATACTCTCAAAAACGGAGTCCTGTGTATGGCAAGTGAGGTCAGCTAGGGGCTCACCGCGGACTACAAAAGGCAGCCTGTACTCTGTGTGCTTGGATGACAGCACAAGTATCATTACTCACATAAGGCTAGCAGTGATTCTGCATCATGCTACTGGTGACACAAAAGAGGAGCTGGTGAAACTAGTGTCTTTGCCTAGAAGAACACAACGGCTCAATCCAGAGTGCTGTGATGGAGCCAAGCTCTTTGTGCCAGGAAGAGTGGCCAAAAATTAGATGATATCCTCAAAAATATCACAAAATGGTGAGTCACGTTATGGCTTGTGCCCTTAATTTCTGACAGTTTCCTACACTTCTTGAGGAGGTTCAAGCAGGATACGGTGCTTTACTTATGTACAATAACGTCCAGTGGGTGAGCAGTGGGAGACTCCTGAAGAGATCTGCAGCCTGGTTGGATGAAATTAAGTTGTTTATGAATGAAAATGGGCAGGAATATCCTCAGCTCACGCATATGTCCTGGCTTAACAATCACAGGTCTTTTATGGGTTTTACACTACATTCCAGTGAACTGACTAAAAAACTACAAGGTATCAGGAAAATGGCACAAAGAGTGTTCTGTGATATTAAAACATCTGAGAGAGAACACTGCAGGTTTTTGAAAGCGACCTTGACAGTGGGCAGTTGAAGTATTTTCCTAATCTAATAATGCATTTAGAAAATTCTACAGGCCAAGGATTTAGTTCAGTGGCACCATGCCTACCCTACAAGTATAAAGGTCCAAGTTCGATCTTCGGTACCAGAAAAATAAGCCACCAGAAAATCTACAAGGAAGTTTCTAGTATTGCACCAGTTGCAAAGAAGAACTGCAGTAAGATTTTTACAGTTCTGTAAGAGGGAGACAACCCTGTCCGTGGTTTCTCATTTCTCCAGATAAAGCCAGATTTGAAGAACTTGATCTTTCCAGCTTATAGTGGATAGATTTTAGAAATCTGGAAATGGAGCTATTGGAATTTCAAGAAAGCTCTACCCGGAAAAAATTCTATGACCTGGATGCAACACTTGAGAAGGTATGAGTGTGAAGAGATGACTGAGGACAGTACATTTGGCAGTTCTGAAAATGAAATCCTCACAGGGTGGAATCCCCTGCCAAATCATTTTAAGTCAGTGAGAGCACTTGCGATTTTTTCTGATTTTGTTTGGATCATGCTTTGCCTTGAGCAGCTGTCTTCAGCTTTGAGTTGTATCCAATCTGACATAAGAAACAGACTCACAGATGACCCAAGTGCCGCACGCGGGGCTCTCAAACTAAGCAAGAATGAGCCAAGGCTTGACAACCAGTGCACATCAACAGCACAGATCGCATCAGCTGTCCGAAGTACGCCAAATGCAGAGTTGCACCTTTCAATGAAAAGCTCTATTGAAGTCTCTATTATTTTTAAGACAAAAGATATTAATATATGCGAGCTGTTTTTTCTAAACTAACGCCTCAGGAGTCAGCGCTGGCACTTTGCAGTTAATAAGTGGGTTTGGGGCTGCAGTTTGGGCACTGGGTCTCTAGAAGATTCGCCATCAGTGGACCAACAAAAAGGAAACCTTATTACCTGTGAGCTGCACTACCACGGCTGGGCTGTGCCGGCTGGTGGCTCCTCCCACAGGAAAACAAAAGCATGGCACAAAAGAAAAACCTAAATGGAACTTCACTGAAGTTAAAAATGTCTGAATTTTACTTTAAAAGATACTATCAAATGGGAATGGTGGTGATCCCAGCCTGTAATCCCAGTTCCAGGGAGGCTGAGGCAGGAGAATTGCTGTGCGTTTGAGGCCAGCCTGGGCTGCATAGTGATAGGGCAACCTGAACTACACAGCAAAACCTTGTATCAATCAATCAACCAATCAATCAAGAAGTGGCAACAAGCACCTGAAAGAACGCTGGATATAAGCCATCAGCAAAATACAAAGCCACAGTTGGATACACTAAGATGACTGAGTGTAGACAAGACAGGAGGAACTGGAACCCTCATGAGTGGCCAGTAGGAAAGTAAAATAGCAGACCCCAAAATGTTAAAAACAGACTTACTAGGGGATAGCAGTAAGTAAAGAAAGGAAAGAAAAAATTTGATGTTTAAAAAAAAAGGAAACAAAGTTCATATATATGAGGGTGGGGGAATTGTAGGGAGGGCAGGGGGATGGGAAAAAATTAAGATGTGTCTTGTGCTGGTACAAATTCTCAATGTTGACTGTGATCATAATGTATATATAAAATGTACCAATAACATCAATTTTTTAAAAAACAGACTTACTATAGGAGTCAATCATTCCACCCCCACACGTGTCCCCAAGAAAATTTAAAACTTAAGTTCGCACAAAAGCTTGTACACAAATACAAGGTACAGGATATCTTTACAGACTAATTAAAATGTCGTAAAAGCAGCCAGTGGTGATGGTTGCTTTTATGGCATGTCACTTTGACAGAGAGGTGGCAAACCTGTGGCATGCACGCTGTAGCGGGTGCTTGTACCACTGCGAGCTCTGAAGGGTTCACCATCACCGTGCTAATTACTTCAATAAGGGCATTAACAGGGAAAAGACTGACCGGGGCATAAGGCTTTGGCAGAACTAGAACTGCTATGCATGGCCGCTAGGAATGCAAATCGGCAGACTTAGGAAAGGGCCTGGCAGTTTCTTAAGAAGCTAACTATACATTTGGCCTCTAATCTAGCATTCCCACACTTAGGCATGTATCCAAGAGAAATGAAGACATATATTCACACAAAATCCCATACACAACTGTTTATAGTAACTTAATTTATAATGACTCAAGGCTGGAATACCCCAAATATTAACAGATAACTGCACCTGTGTATGGAGATACACCCATGCCAAACACTACTGCTCATGGAAAAAATGCGCCGATTCTCTTGACAGTGTGAAGAGATCATCAACCCATCAGCCAAGAGAGACAACGAGAGGCATGCACTCCCACACTGCATGTGTACAGGAGTCTAACGGGACAGACAGCACAGCAGGGATGACAAAAGGACATGAATTAACCGAAGGGTGACAGCACATTTACTATCTTGACTGACAGCAGCTCGTGGACGCACACAGCACGCAGAGTTGCAGCAGGGAGGGTACCTGCAAGGCCTCCTGGTCCGGCGGTGCCTGGCCTGGCCTGCGGTACACGCTCAGCATCTCCTGCAGCACCTTCACGTGGCTCCGCACCTCTTCCACCGTGCTCACTCTCCTGGACACCTTCTCTGATTTCTCCTGCTCCTTCAGGGTAAGAAAAACGGAGGTGAGAAAGCAGCAGCCCTGGATGAAGCCTGAACAAGGACTAGAGAAGGACAGTGCCTGGGGCGGGGATGGAGCTCAGTGGTGCCACCATAGATCGGTGGGAGCCTTACGCCCCCGTTCCACACACACACACAAGGCAGTGCACAGTGGGAAGCTCAGGGAAACTAAGAGAACATCAAATGCATGACGGTGCCTGCTCAGTGGACAGAGAAAGGACTCGCGCCCAGAATTCCTGGGGTGACAGTGCAGTACTGAGGCCTGGTCACCTCTTCCCTGCACTGTAGCAGGCCTCACCCTTCTAGATAAACAAACTCCCCGATGTGGTCTGGCTCCCTCCCAATGCCTCTCACTGACCAAAGCCAGTGTCTATCAAATGCATGGAGTGCCACTGTCAAAAGGAGCTGGGAAACCACGCGTGGTGGCACACACCTTAATCCCAGCGCACCGGGAGCCTGGGGAGGAGGACTGCACATTCACACCCAGCTGGACAACTGAACGTGAGCATCTCCAAATGAAAACGACCGCGGATGCAGCTGAGTACAAAGGCCCTGGATTCTATCCCCAGTACAGGGAAAAAAAAAAAAAACAGAGCTGGGTGTGGCCCACACACCTGGAATCCCAACCCTGGGGAGGCTGATTCTCCCGAAGAGAAATCAGGGCCAGCCTGGACCTCACAGCAGGTCCATGCCTCAAAAAGGCAATGGCAAGAAAAGGAGCCAGAGCCAAGCACAGTAACACACGCCTGTCAGCCTATCACTCGGGAGGCTGAGACAGGAGGAGAGTTCCAGGGCTGAGGCCAGAGATGCTGCCTTAAATAAGACCAACCAACAAACAAGGGAGCCTGGGAGCACAAGAACACAATCGCTTCTTCTGGCCACCTCCCTGCCACCCTTGAGGAGCTCTGACGGCTCCTCTCCCCATGCCCAGGCCAGCCCTCTCGCTCCATGTCCACGTTGGCCCCCCGGACCCGGGTGGGAAGAGCCCCACCTCCTTGACCAAGCTCTTGATCAGCCTGTTCGCAGCCTGCAGGTCCTCAGGGTGGCAGCTCTTCAGAAGTCTTGTTAGAAGCTGAATGAGAAGAGCGGGAGCGTTAGCACTAGTAAGAGCCCTGGGTCCCCTGCATGGTCTCACCATGTCACCACGGAGACCTTCCCGTAACATGGGTATGATGACTACCCCACAGTTAGTTTTCATGGAAGGCGAAGGTGGAGAATTACATCCCCATAGGGTACACATGGTCAAGTCTGGACATTTTGACCGTCACAATGGATAAGGAGATGTGATAGCATCTGGCGGGCAGAGGCCAGGGAGACGGAATGTCCCTACCCGCCCCAGGAGAGAAGCACCAAGCGCAAGGATGCCAGGACCACACGCTGCCTGTCAGAAGTGGCCGTGGCTGACCTGACTGTCACTTTGCTCCACGACTCGCAGGACACCTGGCACACAGGGGGCCCTAGACCTCAGCAGAACGGACACAGGAAGGATGAGAAACCTGAACAGTGACACAGACAGTTGGCGTCCCCAGAAGTACGCCACATTCACCCCTCAACCCCTACACCCACAGGCACTACAATGATCCCCAACTCGTGGGCGCGGACTACACAAGCGTCCTCTCCCCTGTCCTGTTTCTTGCTAATGTCTTAAATCAACAATTCTAAGAGAGTAACAGTGGCACCAGTCTCACTGGCACTAAAAAGGCACTAAAAGTAATCTTCGAAAACATGCAGTTCTTTCTTCTCCATCCCCACCCCAGTACCACACACCCCGCTGTGCCCTCGGGTTACCCTCAGGCCCTCCCTCCCGAGAGCTCAGGTACTCATAGGGACGGTTCAATGCACAGCAGTTACTATCTGCCCATCCGAGGTCACCAGCAGAACTTTCACTACCTAAGGCCAATTCCTCAGTACCACGTTCCTTGGACTGTGGTTCGGAAATCAGAGGACATGTCCGGAAGAGTTCCCCAAGGAAGGGGGGTCTGAGTAGACTCTGTGTCACCACCAAAGTCTGAGAAGGGTCCTTACCTTGGACTTTTCTTCATCAGCATCAAAGATGGAGCTCTTGGGCCACGGGGAAGGTGGGGGTAAGATTTTATCCACTGGTAGTTTCGGGTCTTGTTTTATGATTCCTAAAACATGCAATTCACAAAGTTAAGATACTGCAATGCACACCTGGTGATTCAGCAGTGTCCAGTAAGAAGTCCAGAAACCTTGGGTCCCTGAAAGCCCACAAAACATACCAACAGCCTTCACAAGATATTCCCCAAAAACAGATATATCCAGGGTGTGATAGAAGTCCTGCATTCTCTTTCAGAATCCACAAAAACCACCATAGGGCCAGAGATATAGCTCAGTGGCACCATGTCTACCTTGCAAGCACAAAGTTCCATGCTTGATCCTAGTAACCACATACCACAGTACGGGAGGCATGGTGACTCACACCTGTTCTAGCACTTAGAAGGCACTGGCAGGAGAACTGCTATGGAGTTAGAGGCTAGCCTGGACTACATAGTGAGTTCAGGGCCTGCCTGAACTACAAAGTGAGACTCTATCTCCAAAAACTAAAATATAGTGGCTCCAGTACCAGCCCTGCAAACACAAGGTCCCTAGTTCAATCCTCAACCACATACAACAATGCCGGGCAGGTGACTCACAGCAATTAGTACCACACACCATAATGCTGGACGTGGTGGCTCACACCTGGAATCCCAGCACTCGGGAGGCAGAGGCATAAGGACTGCTGTGAGTTCGAGGCTAGCCTGGGCTACGTAGAGAGCTCAGGGCCAACCTGAAATACAAAGTGAGACCCTGTCTCAAAAACAATCAAAAACCATGGGAAGTGAGCTCTTCTCTCTCCCCAGAGACAAGTCTTGAAATGCTAGGAGAAGGGTGATGAACACCAGAGACGGAGCCACTGCAGCCGGGAGCGACGCCCTGGTGCAGGAGCAGGCATGCGCCCTCGGAGTGAGTGTGGAGAGAAATCACACTAACCCACAACACAGTCCCACCCTATCCTACCTGTACCCTTTGACCATCAGGAGCAGCAGAGGAGAAGACCCTCCCGGACACACAAAACAAAGGGACAAATTGCAGCAAATCAAGGGCCAGCCCCCACTTAGGACACCAATGGGAGGAACCTGAGATCTAGCAGGGACAGCAGCTAGAGTGACAAAGCTCAAACCTGACAGACTGCTGCATCCTCACCCGGCCGGACAGGCTTGCCTCTTTCCGGGGATAAAGACCTGGGACCTCACTTTCACTTGTCCCACACAAGATGTACACCGTTCAACAGATCACAAGACATAAAACAAACGAAAAACACCAGGGTCAAGAGGGAACACAGCGCCAGTGACAGTCGAACCTTGCTTCTTCAGCATCTGGTAAGCATCGCGGATCTTGATGTCTTCCGGAAACCAGACGGTCCAACTAAAGAGTATTTCTATAACTCTTCCTTTCACTTTTTCTGTGGCCCAGGCCCCTAGGTACTGAAAGTCAAAAGGAGAGAAAATTACCGGGAAGATATTTAGGAGACCTATTGGTGAACACGCCCACTAAAAAGAAACCACTAAGACACAGAACAGGGTGGCTGAGTGCAGGCTGAGAATCAGACACAGTTCAAGGTGCAGGCAGGCAGCCCCCAATCTCACAGACCTCCCGAGCCTTGTAATTGCTCGGGTTAAAGCGCACCATGTATGGACCTGGGTCTTGGTCTTGTCCACATCACTGGGAACACACATTGTTTTTGACCAATGCAAGTACAGAACAACAAAGTCTGATCTTCACCCACTTCCTGGCAGAGATTCCAAAACCCAAAGAATTGCCAGGCATAATGGATCGTGCCTGTAATCCCAGCACTCAGGAGGCTGAGGCAGGAGGATCAAGTTCAAGGCCACACTGGGGTACCTACTGCTCAAGGACAGCCTGAACCACAAAGCAAGACTTGGTCTCAATAAATGAGTACATACATGCACACATATGTAAATAACAAACCACTGATTTCCTGAGTGTGGAGGGTTATTGGTCTCCCTTATTATTCGTACAGAGGTCCAAACTCCTCTTGAGTTTATATTAATGACTTACAGTGGTAGTCTCAAGGGAGGGGAATGGACATCACAGAAAGAGCAACTGCACGAGGAGCTGAAATCTTCAGCCCAGTCCCTTGACCCCAGGGGTAAGGGATGTGGAGAAATGGGAACTGGAGGCTGAGTTCACATGTGTGGCTGATGACTGGCTCAGTCCTGCCAAGTGACACCACCCCAGGTGGCACTGGGCCAAGCACTGCCTGGATATTAGATGCCTGCTAGCTCAAGGAGGGTAATAAGCTCAGATCCAGCAGAGGACACATCTCCCTTCCCCAGCTGCGCTCTGCCCTTCCACTTATATCCTTCACAAGGAAAAGAGCAGTAAACACAACACTTTCCAGTGTGCTGTGTTGTCCAGGGGAGTCACGGACCCCAGGGCATGGAAATCCCCAAAGTGGCAGTCGGCAACAAGGAAGTTCAAGGGCTGGAGGACATCGAGACCCACGGGTGCTCCAGCACGACTGAGCCCTCTGCATCTACGTACGAGAAACTGTCAGAATCCAGATGAACTGCAGGACACACAGGACACGTCGGAAGATTGGCTGGCATGCAGCAAGCGAGGTTCCATCAACACTAGTTAGCTGACAGTGCATGGGTCAAACTTTCTAGGCGCACAGGTATAGACAACCAGGCCAGAGGCAGCGGAAACTTACAGTCACACCAAGCGATTGCTCAGCACCTCCACCGGGAGACCTGCGTCTCCTCTGGGCTGCAATCCCCAAATAGGACATGCCACTTTTAAACGGAAAGGTGAAAGAGCTGACGGTGGAAGCTGCTGAGCACACCAGGGAGTCCGTGGCTCTCACAAGCACGGCCACTTGTGTCAGAAACGGACTGTAGGGCCCGCAGGAGACTGACAGCCAGGTCAGTTACAGTGCAGAGGGCCGGGTCGAGCCTGGAGAACTCACTTTTGGAGATAACACCTTGATCAGCTCATTCAGGAAGCGGAACTTGGCCACCTCACCGTGAAACTTCTCCCCGCAGTGGTTCATGCAGGTCTCCAGCACCTGCACAGACACGGGATCTTGTGAGGAAGGGAGCCGAGGGCTCCAGGGTGCACAGGGAACCGTGGCAGACCCTTCCCCGAGTCTATAAGGACCCTCACATTCTGGAGAAAAGAGAAGGTCCCATGTCAAAAAAAGAATGTCACCTGCCCAAGGCTGCCACGTCTGTCCCCACAAGCAGCTCATGGGGCTTGTGTGCACCTGAGTCACTCCCCCAGGCAAGGAGACCTGGCCCTCTTGGGCAGGTGGAGCTGGTCTGAGAATCTCAACCTCCCCAGAGGAAGAAATCTTCAGACACACCCAAGAGCTGTGCCTCCAGAGGTCACCTGCTGGCACCCAAGAGCCACACTCAGCCTGCACACACCACCTCTGCACACCTGTCACTTTTCAACATGTCAAATGAGTTAACAGCTTTTTTTTCCCTAAAGATCATATTTGGATTCATTTTCAATTCTAGAATTGGGCCACACTTCATTCCATAACCGTTAGTGTTCCTATCCACATTTAAAAATGTGGAGAATTCATACAAAGATCTGGATTTCTGTGTTCTCTTCAAAAGACAAAAATTCGGGGCTGGGGATTTAGATTAGTGGTTCTGGCACCTGCCTTACAAGCACAAGATCCTGGGTTTGATCCCCAGTAACTATATACAACAGTGTTGGGTGTGGTATCTCATGCCCACCAGCAATCAGTACCACATACCACAGTGCTGGGTGTGGTGGCTCACACCTGTAATCCCAGCACTTGGGAGCCAGAAGCAGGAAGATTGATGAGTTCGAGGCTGAGTTCAGGACCAGCCTGAACTACAAAGTGAGACCTGTCTCAATAAAAACAAAACAAAAAAAACCCATGAAATGTCTAATGACATTGGGTCCAAACTCAGGCCTCTGCTGATGAGCAGGTACCCTCCCGCAGCAGCCTCATGCACTGAAGGGCTCCCAGGAGCCCCATGGCACTGGACCCTGCCAGCCCGATCTAACAGTAATGGAAATAAAGCCTTCCTCCCCTCCTCCCCCAGCAGGTTCAGTGCTTCTCTCTGGAAACAGATGTGGGATGGGCAGCCTGGCTCCCTCCGGCCTGCTGTCCCAGGCCTGTGACACTGACACTCTCAGAGGGCCAGGGAGAAGGCCTCGGGCACAGGCAAGTCTCCCACACTGCTCTTTCTAGCACTGGAGCAGAAAAGCTTCAAACTCACCGTCAAGGCATAAAGAGCTTCCTTCTCTTGTGGAGACTGGATCTTGTGGGCCAGCAGCCAGGGCGCATGTGTCGGGCTGAGAGAAGAAAGAGAGACTGGATGCTGGATGAGGAGGAATGAACTGACCACTGTAGCCTCCCAGAGCAGGAGCCCGAAGCAGAGCTGGAATGCAGCTGGCATTGGCCTGGCACCGCCTACTGGTGGGCTGACTCCCACCTGCCTGCTGTCCCTGCAGCACACAAGGCCTCTTGCACCCTGCTCTTGGCCAGCTGCCTGGATCTCCAAGCAGAGCGGTCAGGGCTCGGCACGCTGCACGGCCAGGTCTGGGCAGCACGCCTCGCTGTCCTGGGATAACTGTCCCGCAGACTGCAGGAAGGTGCGGGCTCTGGGCTCACAGTGAGCGGCTCAGTTCAGCACCACTTGGCCAAATGCCCAGAGGAATGGCCTGAGTGGTCAGCTCCCACCCAGGGACTTTGGTAACAGAATTCAAAGAAGGTCTTTTCTGGAATTGGGGGACAGCTCTGCAGGATAGCACTTGTTAGTGTGTACAAGCACTTGGGTACAATCCCGTATCACACAAAAAAAGGTAAAAATTTAACAACACGGTATCCCTTCCTGCTTCCTCATATACAGAGACTAAATTAAAAACACCCCGGTGTGTTTCGCACCATTATGTAAACTAGCAGTAATGTTCAAATTTCTTAGCACTAGCTCTTCCGTTTTTTGGGAGGTATGTTTTATTCTGAAGTACTCGGGACTGAACCTAGAGCCTTCACACTAAACGACATGTCTGGCCCTTTAAAAAAACTTCTGGTACCATGCCTACTTTGGAATCACAAAGGCCCAAGTTTAATCCCCAATACCAAGGGGGGAAATTTTTTTTTTTTAAGGTTTTTTGAGACAGGGTCTTGCTTTATGGTTTAGGCTGGCCCTGAGCTCAGCCTCAAACTCACATCACAGCAATCCTCCTGCCTCTGCCTCCCGAGTGCTGGGATTACAGGCATGAGCCACCACGCCTGGCGCTGTGGTATGTGGTACTGATTGCTGCTGGGGTGAGTCTCCACACCCAGTACTGCTATGAGGTTACCGGGGATCGAACCCGGGTCCTTGCTCTTGCAAGACAGGAGCCAGAATCACTGAGCTATATCCCTAGCCCTTTTCTCATTTGAATTTTGAGACAGGGACTGAACTTACCATCCTCTTGCCTCTGCCTCCCAGAACACGGACACTACACAGATGTACCACGAGGAGCTCCAGAGTTTTACAATACTATTTTTTACAAATAAAAATAAGCTAGGCAGGGTGGTGCACACCTGTAACCCCCAACACTCAGGCAGCTGAGGCAGGAGTGTCCCTGCCAGATTGAGGCTAGCCTTGTCTGTATAGTAAATTCAGGGCTGCCTGGACTACACAGTAAGACTCTGTCTCAGAAGAAAGAGGAGGAGGAAGGGAGGGAGGAAGAAAAAAGAATAAGGACTGAAGGAAAGGAAGAAGGGAAAGGAAGAGAAAAAAAGAAAAGTTAGTTATAAACAACCACTTTTTAAAAAGCCCACAATGCCAGGTGTGATGGCTCACACCTACATCCCAGCACTCAGGAGGCAGAGGCAGGAGGACTGCTGTGAGTTCAAGGCTCACAAAAAAAAGCCCACCAGAACTTCTTGGGGAAGGGTCTCACAATACAGTTCAGGCTAGACTTGAACTCACCATGATTTCCCTGTCTCAGCCTCTTGAGTGCTGGGATTACAGGTATGCGCCAACACGCCTGGCTTAACTTCAGAAAAACAGACTGTGGTGGCACATAGCTATAATCCCAGTACCTCAGGAGCCTAAGGCACAAGAATCACCCCAAGCTTGCGGCCAACCTCCACTATTATAGTGAGTTCAAGGTCAGCCTGACAGAACCAGGAAGGAAGAAAGCAAAGAGGAAAGAAAGAAAGAAAAATAGATAGGGAGATATAGATTGTGGAGGAGAAAAAATAAAGAACACAAAAAAATAAAAACCCCAAACCGTCCCAAGGGACAAAGGCCCACGCTCGGCCTACACGGCACCCTCACACATGAGTGAAGCCGTCTTACCCGTTGGGGTCAGTGTTCACCTGCTCGCAGAAATTCTGGATTGCTGACCAGTCCTGTTCCAACACACTCGGGTCTGTGGCTTTGTCTGTCAACAAAACAAAGCTCAAAGTTAAAGAAAGTATCATAGGGCCGGGGAGTTAGCTCAGTGGTTCCGGCGCCTGTCTTGCAAGCGCAAGGACCCGGGTTCGACTCCCTGGTAACCACATAACAATACTGGGCGTGGAGACTCGCAACCAGCACCACATACCACAGTGCCGGGCGTGGTGGCTCACGGCTGTAATCCCAGCACTCGGGAGGCAGAGGCAGGAGAATTGCTGTGATGTGAGTTTGAGGCTGAGCTCAGGGCCAGCCTGAACCACAAAGCGAGACCCTGTCTCAAAAAAAAAAAAAAAAAAAGAAAGTATCATAAACAGAAAGTGAGGAGCCAGGCACGGTGGCACATATCTGCAATCCCAGCGCCCAGGAGGCTGAGGCAGAGGACTGCGACTTTAGCCCGCTCGGCCAGCTGGAACCTCCCGTGCTGCGTGCAGGACTCTCCCCAGGCACCGCAGACACGAGCGGATCGAACCACTTTTATCCATCTTTTCACTGATATAGTGCACAGAACCTGCCTAATGGGGCAGTTGTAGAGGGACTACCAGTGGTTCACAACGCCTGGAAACGAGATACGGGAATTACCGCTCCGTCGTGAACGTGCTGCGGCCAGCGGGTCGCCTCGTCAGACTCCCGTCTCAGAAGGAAGAAACACCCCTGGACCACCGACGCCATTCTCAACTCAAAGAGAACAGGAGGACGGGAGCCAAGGAACCAGCACGTCCCCTCGCTCCCCAAGCCCTCGCCTTCCATCTCTCAGTCCCACTCCCTACTCAGCTCCCCACGGCCACCACTCTTGCGTGACAACTTCCTCCATCTCTCTCTCCCACCCACACAACCCAGAAGTTATCTCCTCCTCCTCAGAATGCTGCTGGTTACTTCCCCTTCCATGTTTATGAGATGGGCTCTCCACCTCTACCCCTTATTAGCTACAAGGACCTTAAGACTTCTGAGCCTCAGCTTGACTACAGAGTGAGGAAAATACCTTCCGTGAGGGCCTGTGGCGTGATTTCAAGTAGACAGGATCTAAAGTGTTCAGCACAGCAGCTCAAGGTATTATTTTAACAGAGTCCCTTCCTTTTCCTATAAACGTATGTACATCTGTGGGGATTTTGCCCAGTGGTACCACGCCTACCCTGCAGGCACAAGGGCCTGAGTGCAATCCCAGGCACTGCAAAAAAAAATCCAAACAACAAAAATGTACAACTGCCTTATTGCTTCTGAACAGACCTAAACCTTGAAGGCAGAAGCCTACAGTGCCTAACACTTTACCATGGGTGGAAAACGCAGGTGTGCAATGAAGTGATCCACAGTAAACTTACCCACCCAAAACCCTGAACCCTGAACCTCTAAGGTGAGCCCTAGGGTAAGTCAGAAATGTCTGCAGACACCAGTATCCAAAGCTGTGGTTCTCAGATTATATCTCAGCGCCCGGAAGTCATTCTCTACCATTTTCGCTTCCCTTTCCATTCTCCAGGTCAAGGCTGACAGCGCACGGGAATGCTGCCCTCTGCCTGCGCCCCGCCAGACCTCCAGGAGGAGCAGACAGCAGCAGGGGCCAGGCTGGAGGAACCCAGCGTTCTGCTCCTCCCCCGCTTCCTGGGGAAAACACCCCAGCCCAACCCCCGCCCAAGGCAGAGCACCTCAAGACCTATAAAATATGAGACCATTTCTTTCTTTATTAGGTCTCGTTATGAGGCAGATTCACTCAGGCTTGTGGCCCAGAAGAAAATAACAACAGCTGCCATTTTTCTATTTTTACTTCTTTTTGTACTTTTGCTTCTCTCTCTGGCTGCCATTTGGGCCCAGCTCCATGTCCCTGAGGACAGAACGACCAGGGCTGATACAGTCCTCTCACCACTTCACGGATGAAACCCGGCCCACCGCAGAACAAGACGGCGGCACAGATACAAATTCCACGGCACGTCCCTAAGGTTTAACTGCTCACCCAGACAAAGGCAGGGCAGGGCTGCTCTTGAGAATGAGCGAGATTTCTTCAGAGAAGTTATAAATACCAACGAGAACAAGGCCGACGATCTGTCTCAGTCAGCTCCTTCTGTCCAGCACCTAGTTGGTGTGGGACTCAGTTCTGAAATAACTGGGTCTCCCTCCAAACACACAGTGCCAGCCTGCCCAACTACTTCACATGCAAACGACCCCAGAGGGCCAGCGGCTGGTCTGTCCCGCTCACAGAAACTGCCTGGGTCTCACACTAGCCAGGTCCAGGAAGCAGTGAGGGTCCAGGCAAGACAGTGCCAGGAGAAACTCCACAACTCGTCCTCTGCTGACTCTCAGAGCCCCTCCTGGCCATGCCAGGCTGTGTACCCAGACTCCACTCAGGTAGGGCATGACAGGCAGGGCAAACACGACTGCCACACATGGAATTAGTGCAAGCAGCGCCGTACTGAGGGCCTGCGGCAGGGTCAGAGGTACTGAGAACACAGCTGAGCCTGCCCCATGAATGAAATGGCCTGTCCAAGAGCGACTGATTCAGAAGCTAAATCACCCGCCTTACACCAGCTGCCAACCGACCGCAGGGTCAAGGCTCAGGCACTAGCACAGCGGGTGCTGGGGAGGGAAGCCCGCAGCCGGAAGTTGTCACTCCAGGGAACCTAAGTCAGCGCTCAGCGGTATAAGCTCTCTGCCAAGTCCTTCCCGGGGGCACACAGACCGCACAGCCAGGACAGACCCAACTCTGAGCAGCGAAAAGCCACCAAGACCGGGTGTGGAATGTCCTACACTGAACTCCAGGACAAAAGAGAGAGCTCAGGCCTCAAGGGTGCGGAGTGCACCCCAGGGAGCAGGAAAAGTGGGGCTGGGAAGGACAAAGGAGGGACAGGAGCGGGGAGAGGATACAAACGTCAATAACTTAGATCTCCCAGGAACCCTAAGGGGGAATGTATCATTATTATCCCCAACTCAAAAACACAGCTGCCTCTGGGAGGCTGAGGCAGGAGGATGGAAAGTTTGAGCCCCTGCCTGGGCCACTTAACAGGGGACATTGCCTAAAAAAATTTTTTTATAAATAAAAAGGCTGGACAAAATAAAAACCAGACAAAGCACACTGCCTTGCTTGTTGAGGCAAAATCTACGAATGACCCCACTTACAGTGACTTCCTCCATCAGGGTTGACCCACAGCGAGCGCCTCTCCCTTCGGTCCTGGCCCTTCTCCTCTCCCTTGAACCGCCTCATGCTCAGCAAATCTGGTTTGAGCCGCACTTTACTTTCCCTGTTCCTTTGCCCAGAAGAAAAACAACACAGCCTCAAAGACTGCGCCACACACTCTTGGAGGGAGCTCTAACAACCAAACCCAGGGCCCTCACATTGAGCTCCCCCTCAGCCGTTATTTTTTTATTTATTTATTTATTTATTTTTTTTAGGTTTTTTTGAGACAGGGTCTCGCTTTTGTGGTTCAGGCTGGCCCTGAGCTCAGCCTCAAACTCACATCACAATCCTCCTGCCTCTGCCTCCCGAGTGCTGGGATTACAGGCATGAGCCACCACGCCAGGCACTGTGGTATGTGGTACTGGTTGCTGCTGGGTGTGGGTCTCCACACCCAGTATTGTTATGTGGTTACCGGGGAATTGAACCCAGGCCCTTGTGCTTGCAAGACAGGCGCCGGAACCACTGAGCTAACTCCCCGGCCCCTCAGCCGTTATTTTTGATGGGGACCCACAAAGTGGCCACGATGCCTCAGCTGGGTTCGAATTTGTAATTCTCCTGTCTCAGCCTCCCAGAAGGTTGGGACTGATTACAGGTACGGCCACCACAGCCCACCGCCGCACGTATTTCTGATGTCCACGGGACACCACGACAGTCCCGGAGGACCTAAAGATTCTGGGCCCGTGCCCTGTCTGAGGACGTGGGAAAGCGCAGGCGTGCGGCGCACAGCTCAGTACCCCTGGCCTGGAATCAGCAGCCCCACACGTCAGAGGCGTGGAGGCGGAGGAGGTCCATCGCTGGCACCCAGGTGAGCTGCCATTTGCTTCTCTCAGATACTCACGAACTTGCCCACTTCCGCTCTGCTGACACTCCAGCAACAGCAGACTAGTCTGCGTGTGCAATCATCTTTATCTCCTCCTCCCCTCCTCTCTGAGGCCAGCACCGTCTTGGGCTCTGGCCCTGGAGGTTATCAGGACCTCTCGTCTCTGCTGTGCAGAAAGCACAGGCTGAGGACCAAGGAAGCCTAGTTCTCCTAAACTGCAGCTCCTCCCCTATCTCCTTCCCTCCACGTGGAAGCACCATATTTTTAAAAACCATTTGCCCGCCTCACAGCCTCCTCACAGATTTATTCTGCCTGACTTCCACCAGACAAATTACATTTTCAAGTCGTTGCCAACTTTTAAAAACGGTAAGAATCGCCAGGGATTTAGCTCAAGTGGTACCACTCCTACCTTGGCAGCACAAGGGCCCAAGTTTGATCCTCAGTACCGCAAAAATAAATAAGTAAATAAATAAATAAAATAAATAAAAATTAAGCACTTATCTTCAAATGTACCAATGAAGAATTCAATTTAAAAAAAAAAAAATAAAAACATGACACAAAAATGGAGGTTGCTGGCCTCCCTGAAAAACACAACATCCAGGAACTTGAGGACACTGCCCCATGTACCTGGAGCTGGAAAACCCTCTCCACATAGCCTGGCTTCCAGGCACTGCTTCTCAGTCCCCAGCTGGGTCTGCAGCCCAATCTAACCCACCCAATCCAACTTCCAGACTCCACCGGCCTTCTGCGCTCACTGCCTCCTCAACAGCCGCCCCTTGAATCACCGTCCGTCGCCAGCACTTGCCCTGAAGGTCTCTCCCCAGTGACCTTGGTTGCCAACTTCGCAATGCCTCCTTCCATATTTCACTCTATTTTTATGTAACGAAACTACAAACTACATCCTTCCTTTGGCAACCCTAATCTTCTCCCACCTGTTCTGCTCCACTTTCAGGGTGCTCTTCCCATCTGTCTCTTAAATGGGGGGAGTCCCCAAATTCCAGCTGCAAAGCCCTGCTCTTCACATGCTTGGTGGCCCCGGCAAGCTCACTGTTGATAAACCAGGTCCTCCACACCACACCACCACCACTTCCCTCCATCTCCCTGTGGATCACCTCTTTCCACCTGTGTTGCAAACAACTCAACGGTCTCTTGCTAAACCTGCTCCTCCTCGCAGGTGAGGCTTCAGCATCAGCAACAACCATGTCCTGAGCCTGGCACCTGGGACCCACCCCACTCCTCTTGGTCTCTGCTTCTAGGGATGTCTCTGAAGCACCACTCTCCCTCCCCACTGCAGCCCCTGGGCGCTATCAAAAGAGCTTTTTATTTACTCAAGTCTGAGTTGAGGTCTCACATCTCTAACCAATTCAGCACCACCACCCCGCAGGTATGCCTTTTATTTGATTACAGATGCTCCTGCAAAACTTCACAACTTCTCCATCCACTGGGCAAAATGTAAGTTTCTCTTTGCAATACGCAAAATCTTTGGCCCAGGGATTTAGCCCAAAGGCTCCGGCGCCTGTCCTGCAAGTGCAAGGGCCTGGGTTTGATCCCCTGGTAACCACATACAATACTGGACATGGAGACTCACGCCCAGCAGCAATCAGTACCACATACCACAATGCCGGGCATGGTGGCTCACGCCTGTCATCCCAGCACTCGGGAGGCAGAGGCAGGAGGATTGCTGTGATGTGAGTTTGAGGCTGAGCTGAGGGCCAGCCTGAACTACAAAGCGAGACACTGTCTCAAAAAAAAAAAAAAAAAAAAAAAAAAAAAAGATCCTTGATAGAACCAGGCATAGTAGGACCCACCAGTTCCACCAGTAACCCCAACATTCTGAGAGGAGTAGGCAAGAGGACTGCAAGTTCAAGCCCAGCCTGGGCACTTTAGCAAGAGCCTCCCTCAAAATAAAAAATAACTGGGCATGGTGGCACACTCTTGTAATCTCAGGCACTCAGGAGGCTGAGGCGGGAGGATTGCTGTGCGTTCAAGTCCGGCCTGAGCTACATAGTTAGACCCTATCTCAATAAATAGATAGATTAATTAATTAAAATAAAAGTCCAGGTTCAGTTCCCAATCCCTGTCTGTCCTGTAAAGTCCTCGATGATCTTAGGATTCGGTAGCCCCTTTGGATCCTTCGCTTGGGTTTTGCGATCCAGCAGACTAATCTCACAGGCTCTGGCTTCAGATTCTGCCTGTGCTATTTCCTCTACTTGCAGTATGGTCACCTCCATCGTCCCCTTAAACTCTAGGTAAACAAACCAACCTCTACCTACAAGATCAACAGACGCCCCTCCCCCCAGGTCCTGCCAACAAGGTGCCTTTAAGGTCGGCCAGCTCCTAATGAAAAATGTCTTTGGGAGCAAAAGCCCCGATTACCCAATACAGCGCAGTACAAGGGGCGCGTTCTTTGCTCCCTCTGAACCTCAATTCCTCATCGATAACTGGGGGCACCCATCCCGCTCCTAGCCCATTGTGAAGCCCACAGCCCATGACGTCCCTAGGTCTGGCTAGAGTACACACACACACACACACACACACACACACACACACACACACGAAGGCTTCATGCGACGTCCAAGGAAGCAGCCAGATGGAGAAGAGCTCTGAACAGTCACAGCGCGAGAGGCTGCGTATCTCTTAACGACTCGGTCTCCCGGAGCCTCCACATGACCATCTCTGCCCGGTTGATCACGGCAGCCACCCACGGTAACGAAGGCTGAAAAGCTCCCCGCGTGGTGCCCGGCACAGGAGGGGTCGCTAACCGCTGGCACCAAGGCAGTCACGAAGGACTGTGCGCTGCGCAGACGCACGGCTGGCGCGGGGCCGGGCTCCACAGGCCGGCGGGGCCCCGGGGCGCCTCCCAGGACGGGCGGCCTCATGTGCAGGCGGGCATGCGCCGAGCGCCGCTCGGATACTCACTGAGCCACAGCTCCAGCGCTGCAGCCGGCCCTGGGGGACCCTCCGCCGACTCCG
This sequence comes from Petromus typicus, assembly GCA_004026965.1. Lineage (NCBI taxonomy): Eukaryota > Metazoa > Chordata > Mammalia > Rodentia > Petromuridae > Petromus > Petromus typicus. The sequence continues at coordinate 49,807 of PVIR01002231.1, forward strand.
GGCCCGCTGCGGCCCCGGCCCCCGCAGCCACCGCGGTCGCAGCCATCCGCCCACCCTGCCGCGCCGCTGTAGCTCCTGTTCCCCGAAGCTCCAGCCGCCGGCGCCGCCTACTGCTCCGGGGCTGCCGACGCGGCAGGCGCGGGCCGGCACGTGACCGGGGCGGGGCCAGGCCGAACACGCCTACCTCGGGCCCCGCCTCCACGCGGCGGGACCTGTCTGCAGCTGAGTTTGAAAGCCCTGAATTCAATTCCAGTACAAGAACAATCTGAAGACTATTCCGTTCACATCATGTGATTCACCAACAATAGTAACCACCATGATGCATAGTTCCTGAACATTCGGTGACTGACAGGCCGCAATGCACACTCGGGTGCATGCTCCAGCCAGGCGTATCTTCGTTCCTGCTGTGTGAGCAGGTGTCATTCTAACACGGCATAGCGACACAGTGCAACACACGACCCAGGTGGTTCCTGCACTCCCGGACTCTACAGTCTGAAACAAAACCCTACGGAACGAGCTGGTGGGGGTGTAATTCCAGGACTCAGGGGAAGGCTGAGGAAGGAGGATCACTGCCAGTCCAAGGCCAGCCTGGGCTGCATAATTTGCTGGAGGCCCTATCTTAAAAAAAAAAAAAAATGCAGCATTAAAAAAAATAAGCAGCCTAGAACTAATTACTTAGTTATTTCCATAATCAGTTCCAGTCGTGAGCTGTGGAAAAAGGGTGACGATTACTGGAATTACTGGCAGGGAAGAGGAAGTCAGGGGCTTCCCTGAGAGCGCGAATAGGGCTGCACCCTGATGGCTAGGAGAGAAGGCAAAGCCAGAGAAGAGGGAGATGTGTGCTCTTTAGACTAGGCAGGTGCAGCGGTGCACACCTGGGACCCCAGCTAGTTGGGAGGCAGAGGCAGGAGTGCAAATTCAAGGCCAGTCTGGGCAATTTAGCACAATCTTGCATCAAAATTCACAGAACTAAGAGGTGGGATGTACTCAGCGGTGGAATGTCTGCCTAGCATGTGCCAGGCACTGTACTGAAAATGCAAAGCTCTTCCCGGGCACACGTTCGGTCGGTTGATTCTCTGGAGAACCACGAGGACACAGCTCCACAGCAAACGAGTCCAGTCTTCTCCCCCGGGCTCCCGGCTCAAGTCTCTCTTCAGCAAAGCACACAGAAGGCCCTCTCCAAAAGAACCCAGCTGGCAGGTCACTTCCCTGCCAAAAACATTCCAGGGCACCCCGCCTTCCACCACACAAAGACCTAGCTCCTGGTCTCCAGGAAGGCAGCCCCACTCGGGGTCTGGGTGACTGAGCTCCAGAACCTCACTTCCCCAGCAGCAGAGGGTTCAGGAACGCGGTCAGGCCGGGAGTTTCCCTGCCCTCAGGGGAGACAACCCCGGAAGGCTGCTGTCTGCCTCCAGCTCCCCAGAGGGCGAGGAGGAAGTGCAGGGAGCCCAGACAGCCCCAGGCTGCGGCCGGAGGCGGGGAGAGGGGGAAAGATCCTGGGGCCCCTAATCTCCCTCCTCCACCAGCGCTGGAGCCTGTCAGGTGGGCCAATAAGTCCTGTTTCAATGGTTAGTCAGGATCTTTTTGAAGCAAAACCTTTATTAGTACATTTCACACAGACATGACAGCATTCGTCATAGGGGATCAGCACCTACACCTGCTGTATCTTGCTCCCATCCCCACATCCTCCCACTGAAAGCTGTTTCCACTCCTTCCTTGGGGTTAGGGTCTCTTCTCTCTTTGTCCTTTCTCCTCACCCTCCCTTGTTCCCCATTTTCTTCCCATTTCCCAATATCTATTCTACACCTTGGTCCTTATTTCCACTCTTGGTTTTCCACACCAGAATAACAATATGGTGTTTAAACACGTGTGGTTAGACTGTTGTTTCTGTCGATGGTATCTTGATCTATTTTACCATGCAAGACAATTGTTTTCTGGTTTGTCAACAGCCACTTGTTCTACCTTCTCCCAACTCGACTCCTGGATCCAGCAGAGCCCAACTTTGGGGAACTGTCACATCTCTATCCGAAACTCTCCCACCGGCAACCTGCTTCCCAGGAAATTCCTACTCATCCCTCACAATCTAGGCAGAGGTGACTGCACATTCAGCTCCTTGACAGCTGAGAAAACAATAAAAGTTTTCTCCTCTGCCCTGTAATCCCAGCTACTCAAAGAGACTGCAGCATGACAGGCATGGTGAGGCACACCTGTCATCCCAGCACTCGGGAGGCTGAGGCAGGAGGATCACTGAGAGTTCAAGGCCAGTCTGGGCTTCCACAGTGAGTTCAAGTTCAGGCTGGGCTACATGGTGAGACTATCTCAAAAAAAAAAAAAAAGGAAAAAAGTGCAGAGTTTGACTTGTGAGCTACATCGTAAGATCCATTATGGCTTTTTTTTTTTCTTGAGACAGGGTCTGTGCAGTTAACGCTGGCCTTGAACTCATGCCAGTCCTCCTTCTTCACCCGGCCGACTGGGGGAATTACAGGCAGGTGCCAACATGCCTGGCTGTCCATCCGATGTTAAACTTCATGGTGGTCCTGTTGTAGTCCCGTGTGTGCAAGATAACAGATTTAATGCAGGACGCAGTTTATAGGATTATTTTGTAGCATTCATCCAAAAGGTCAAATGCAGAGGAGTGGGAGAGATCTGTCACACTCTAGAGACCTGAAGGATCCAGCTGAGAGCCTGGATCCCACAGCAATGGGCAGTGTCACCCCAGGTCCCATCCAGGATCTGCACCAGGAAGGCCCCAAGGCCAGGGGTGGAAGCTAGAAAGTAAAGAGGGGTAAAGGGTCTGTGCCGGGGCTGAGGGGTCTGCAACGCTCGGGGTGAAGGACAGCAGCCACCCCAGTGACAGAAGGACCCATGCTCCTCTGACGAGATGCATCGGGAAGTCCAGCCACGCAAGCTTCTCCGGGAAGAGCAGCAGCACTTCATCTTCTGCTTGTGTTCCTCTTTTAACATTGGCAACCGTCCCCAGCTGGGTCTTCCCCACCCAGAATCACACTGACTCGGTGCAGCTGTTCGTTCCAAAGGACCCATGCTTAATCCACCACGCGCGGCCTCCCGAATGCTGAGATTAGAGGCATGCGCCACCATGCCTGGCTATCATTTCTCAACAGCCTATGGTTATACCAGCTGGCCCCAGTACATGTGGACAGGAACCACAAGTCTATGATTCCTAGGAGGAGAAGAACGTGGAGACACCACAGAGACACCCGAGGAGGAAGACTAACAGCCTTTTGAGGGTTTTGTACTCTGTCACCATCCTCCTTGCACTTTAGCTATTCCTAGTCAGCCAAGACCCAAAGAACCATCATCAAACATCTGCAAATGACATGTAAAGGAGACCAAAGGGAAAATGTGAAGAAACCACACAAAGTAGGTGTGTGTGTGGGTCTCCCGTCCAGGGACTATGTCTGGAGAACTAGAAAGGAGAACACAACCTCCAAAGGAGACACAGTCGCCCCAAGGTCTAAGGAAAGAGAGCGGCACAGAACACCAATGCTCAGCCTGGCACCCAAACAGCGTCTTCCTAAGGAACCCTTGGAGATGGCCCGACACCCCGTGCGGCCCTGTTCCCACCAAGGGTCTGTAACTGTCATAACCCCGAGGCAAGGCCGAGAACCAGGGCCCGTGAGATCAGATGCATTCCTGACCCACAGGACCGGAAACCAGGCTAAACTGTATCCCCACAAATTTATTCGTGGAAGGTGCCTAAGAACATGGACACTGGTTCAAAGCAGGCCTTCCAAAAAAGTCAGGTTAAATGAAGCCACTGTGTGCCTCATCTAAGCTGACTGGGCCAGGGAGGTGTACACCCACAGCAAAGACCCTGGGAAGGCTGCCTGCAAGACGAGATAGATCTCAGGCTTCCGGCTTCCAAGCATACGGACTCAATCTCTAGCTCTGTGGTATCTTGTGACAGGGCCCCAACAGACGAAATCCTCGGCCGCCTGCACATTCTGGGAGGCTGACTTTCCAAACCAAGTCCTAACCTCTGCCGTGCAGCGTGCTGTGAAAAGCCGGACGTGAGACACCTTTCCAGGGCCAAGGCGGCAGGCTGGCATCACAGCTTTTGGGGACATCCCCTGAAGCCATGCACTCGTGGTCTTTGGCAGGTGAGTGGGTCAGGGGCACAACACCAGCAGGGGTCTAGTCCACTGTGAGCTCACAGCTAACTGTGATGTGAAGCCTGGTTGGAGGAAGAGGCTACTGGTGTGTGGCCTGGAAGGGTCTTTGCGTCCCTCTCTCTCCGCCTTCCCAGTGATGACAGGTCTCCTGTGGAGCCATAAATGCTCTGTGTGCACTCAGACTCTCTTTCCATTCTTGGTTCTTCAATTCCTTCCCTTCCTGATGGGCCCAGGCCACCACCTCCTCCCTCCGGAACGCAGCTCACAGGTCCCCCGCCCATCTACCATGCAGCACACCTTCTCCTAGCTGGAAAGCACCTTCTGGATTCGCTCCCGTACTTCCTTTGGTCCCAGGGACACCATCATTTCAGCTACAGGAGGTCCTTGCTAAGAACAAAAAGAGAACACATCTGCTTCAGTCTGCAGAAGTTAACTCTAAGCCAACCCCAACCTGCAGCTTCACTCCAGCAAGCAGAGTTTGCTTTTTTTTTGAGACAAAGTCTCATTATGTAGCTCAGGCTGGCCTTGAACTCAGGTCAATCCTCCTGCCTCAGCCTCCCAAGAGCTGGGATTACAGGCATGTACCCCCATGTTTAGCTTTGGATTCTATTTATTTTTTGAGACAGGGTTTTGCTTTGTAGAAAAGAATGTCCTTGAACTCACTATGAGATCCTCTTGGCTCAGCTTCCTGAGTGCTTGGATTCCTGGCAAGTGCTCTCCACGCCCAGCTAAGAGTTAGTGTTTTTTATTGGTCTCTGATTTCCCTGGAAGAGGATGGTCCTGGGAGCCTGTGTCCCCACATGAAACACAGGTTACCTCAACAACCTGGGAAGCCATGAGGCATGGATTCTGTGTTCTGCTGGCCACACCCTCTGCACTGCCCGTGGCACTCATGCACAGTAAGCACAAGAGAAACGCTGTCTGCGGAGCAACTCGAATGCAGGGACAGACTATGGTTCCTCCATCTTTGCATCCCCAACGCAGGCTTGGTGCTCCAGTACCTGTTAGGTAAGAGGACAAGAGGGCCCCTGCCTGTCTCACCAGCTGTCCACTGAGGGTCACGCGGAGGAGCTGCATCACAGTGCTGTGCTTCGTGCCTTTCAGTCCTCCTGACAGCTTCTTCAGTTCCCCATTCAGCATGTCTTGGCTGAAGCCTGTATCAGATCTCTCTAAAAGCCTAGAAGAGGGGCAGCTTGTGAGGGGCCTGCACGACAGATGGCAAGAGGAGGGAAAACTTACACGATTATCCATCAACCACAACATAAGCCTGGTTGAGGGTGGAGGAGAGACAGCTACCATCCAAGCTGGAAAAAGAACAAAAAGCGAAGGGACTACATACATAGCTAATACAAGCAAGTAAGCACAAAGTAGTGAACTTAAGAGGGCACCCTAATAAGAGGGTTTACTAAGTGCTACGTCTGCATCCTACAATCACTGTCTCAATTTTCTTACCATAGAGTAGGGATAATAATAGCATTGTATTACACAGGCCTATGCTGGGGAGAACTTACAAAGTGCCAAGTACAGTGCCTGAATACATTGCAAACATGCAGATACTTAAATTTTATATTTTAATAAAAAGTTTAAAAATAATTTTTTTCCATGCAAGAGCTCATAGACATTGTAGGAATATTTACAAAGAAACTTAAGAAGGGGTTAGACGAGAGATGGAAGAATGAGTAATTCCTGGGAAACTGTCTGAAATACAGCTGGAAGAATGGAAGGTTGGTCAGAAGAAGCAGGGTGTGGTAGTGCGTGTCTGTGCTCTCAATGTCCAGGAGACAGAGCTGGTCTCGACTACATAGCAAGACCCTTTCTCACAAAACCCAGAAGAGAGTGGTGGATATAGGATATAGGATATAGCACTGAGGAGAGAGAAAGAGAAATCTGGAGGCCCTGGGTCCAGGAACAGCCTTCACAACCTGCTGAGACCTTTCTAAAGCACTTATGGATCTAAAACTCCAGCACAGTACCAGCCCCGGTAGCTAAGATCTGCTCCTAAAACATGTTTGTGTTTCAAGGAAAATTCTCCATCCAGGTCGGGCCAAACTTTGTGAGCCATTTGAGCTGGAGCAGGATTAAAGCAGGAGATGGGGCAGGGCGGTGAGCTTCCTGCAGAGCGACTTCTGGCTCCCTAAGATTTTATTCAAGCGGCAGAGACAGGAGCCATCACTATTCTGGACAGTCCACAACATCGTCCAGTGTGACGCCACCTACTCCAGTGGACTGCACACCAAAGGTCGGCAGGACTAGTTCAGGGAGCCTGATCCAGAAGTGATTTGTGGAGAGAGGCTCTTAGTCCACAATGCCGTTTACTAACTGCTGGAACTGAGCTTCAGCAAGGCAGCTTCAATTTATGATAAAAGTGACCACTCTCATTGCATCATTGCTGTGGTCTGGATGTTTGTATTTCCTACAATTTACATGCTGCAATTCTAATCTCACAGTGATGGTTTTAGGAAGCACTGACGGAGGGAGTGGGATCAGCACTCACATAACAGACCCCAGAGAGAAGCCGGATCCCTTCTGCCATGTGAGGATGCGGAAGGAAAAAGGCCCCGAAGCTGGCCCTCACACACGTTCGGTCGGCTGAGGCTCAGTCTCCAGAACTGGGAGAAATAGCTGCCATTTAAGCCACCCAGGCTACTGTATTCTATTTTGGGGCCACCTGATTACTGTTACTTACAAAACCAAGGGGAAAAAATACTAAAAATATAAAATGCAATATGGGAAAAGAGAGACACTCTGTCCCAAACATCACCACTAGGACCTCACAAAAAAATGATAGGCCCCAGGTGGCCAGCATGTTAGACCTAGCGCAGGGCTTGGCATGGGAACAAAAGGGACTTCTAGTGAACTGGCAGTTACTGGGTATTAATGTCAGCTTTCCTGACTTGAGTGGGAGTCCCCATGTCTCTGACAGCTAACCTCATGGCAGGGAGGAGTTAAGAAACTGAGTCCTGTGAAATAGAATGAATGGCCCCTACTACAGTAAGTCCTACACAACAGTATTATTAATAATCATAGCTCTTCAGAATTCATCTGAAGATGTACTTGCAATATGCTTTTTTAAATTTATTTATTTTTTAAGGTTTTTTTTTTTTTTTTTTTTTTGAGACAGGGTCTCGCTTTGTGGTTCAGGCTGGCCCTGAGCTCAGCCTCAAACTCACATCACAATCCTCCTGCCTCTGCCTCCCGAGTGCTGGGATTACAGGTGTGAGCCACCACGCCCAGCACTGTGGTATGTGGTACTGGTTGCTGCTGGGCGTGAGTCTCCACGCCCAGTATTGTATGTGGTTACCAGCTCGAACCCGGGTCCTTGTCCTTGCAAGACGGCGCCGGAATCACTGAGCTAAATCCCCGACCCTTGCAATATGCTTTAATGCCTATGCCAGGTTACTCAATGCAGCACTACCTGTAATAAGTGTAGAAAAGACACAACTATCCAGCAGTAAAAGACGAGTTAAATAAGTTATGGCAAAGTTGTAAATGAAATAAATTTAACTGTAGCAGAAAATGAAGGCACTGGCCAAGTCCTGGACAAATCACAGGTATAGTTCCACTGGTTCAGGGGACTGAGGAAGGAGATCACATGAGCCTAGTTTGGAGCCAGGTTGGGCAATACAGTGGGAGACCCCATCTCTTTAAAAAAAAAAAAAATATATATATATAGGGGCCGGGGATTTAGTTCAGTGGTTCTGGCGCCTGTCTTGCAAGCGCAAGGACCGGGGTTCAATCCTCAGTTAACCACATACCATACTGGGCATGGAGACTCACCCCCACCAGCAATCAGTACCACATACCACAGTGCTGGGCATGGTGGCTCACGCCTGTAATCCCAGCACTGGGCAGGCAGAGGCAGGAGGATTGCTGAGCTCAGGGCCAGCCTGAACCACAAAGCAAGACCCTGTCTAAAAAAAAAAAAAAAAAAGTATATATATATATATATATATATATACACACACACACACATGTATATATATACATGTATATAGTTTTATATATATATTCTTCAAATATGTGTGTGTGCGGGCTTGTGGGTGTGCGTGTGTGTGTGTGTGTGTGTGTGTGTGTGTGTGTGTATCTAAGTGGAAAAATACCCAAAGAAACAGTATGGTATTACTAAAAATTTTAAAAGTGGGAAGAGGATAAGAGGATTTATTAGATATAATTTTTCTTTTTTTTAAGATATAATTAAGAGTAACAGTTCTAGAACACAGAAGATAGACAATAAGAATTAAAAAGACTTCCCATATAAACCTCTGCCAGTAATACCTAGACTTTTAAACTAACTTCTAAGTGTATTCTTAAGTGAAATAATTTGGACACAGACATTTAATATCACACTGTTTCTCTGGTGTGAGAAATCTAAAGTGGAAATAAGGAGTGAAATGTGTAACAGGTATCGGGAACTGGGAAGAAACTGTTTAAACAGGAAGAGGAAAAAAGGAGGAGGAGGGGAAAGGAAGCAGACAAGTGAAAAGAGAAGGAAAAATGGAAATAAAATTTTTGTCTATTAGGAGGAGGAATAGGAAAAAAAAGAAGCAGGTTATATCATGTATAGGTGCAAATTCCCTATGATTTCTGTTACCATTATGTATGCCTAAAATGTGCCAATAAATGTTTTGCTTAGAAAAAAGGAGGAGGGAACAAACTAATGTCTAAGCGGTTTGAATTACTATTAATAAAAAGCATTACATTTAAAATTGAACATTATAGGACTAGCGCTGCACACATATAGCCTCAAATATGCAGACATTTCACAGGGGTGACTAACCTAAGTGCTGCTCCTCTGTTGGACGCTGGGAAGAGGAGAGAAGGAAAGCTCATTTTTCCCATAAGTTCTCTTAAACCATTTGGGGTTTTGTGCTATAGCGTGTGGTTTTTTTGTTTTTAGTTTTTGTTCTTTTTTTTTTGAGATAGGGTCTCGCTTTATAGTTCAGGCTGGCCCTGAGCTCAACCTCCAACTCACATCACAGCAATTTTCCTACCTCTGCCTCCCAAGTGCTGGGATTACAGGCGTGAGCCACCACATCCCGCACTGTGGTATGTGGTACTGATTGCTGCCATGCCCAGTATTGTATGTGGTTACTGGGGATCAAACCCGGGCCCCTGCACTTGCAAGACAGGCGCTGGAATCATTGAGCTAAATCTCTGGCTCCAATATTTTTAGTTTTTTGAGACTGGGTTTCACTTTGTAGCCAGGCTGGTCCTGAATTCTGCAATCCTGCCTCTGCCTCCCAAGTGCTAGCATTACAAGTGTGAGCCACCATGTCTGGCACTGTGGTATGTGGTACTGATTGTTGGTGAGTGTGCATCACCATGCCTGGCATTGCTGTATATGGTTACTGGGGATCAAACCCAGGCCCTCGTGCTTGCAAGGCAGGTGCCAGAACCACTAAGCTAAATCCCCAGCCCTGCATACAAGTGCTATTATCTCTTCAAAATATTTACTATAATACATTGAAGGTTCTTAGGTATGAGGCAACATCTAGCCACTTTATGCACAAGAAAAGCAACAGTAAATAGAGTTACAGCCTGTCTGAATTTAAATCCCTATTCTTCCAACTCCTTAGTTTTATTACTTTGGACAAGTTACTTAACCTGTCTGTGACTTGTAAAAGTGAGGATACCAACAATACTTATTTGATTAGATTGCTATGAAATACATAAATATATATTCTTTACATAACCGCTCTTTTTTTTTTCTCTCTCTCTCTTTTTCAGACAGGGTTTTGCTATGTAGCTCAGGCTGGCCTTGGACTCACTATATAGCCCAGACTGGCCTCAAACTTCCTGCCTCAGCTTCCTGAGTGATGAGAGGTGTGTGTCTCATCGCCTTGCTCTGCCTTTCTTACACAGCAACAGTAATAACACATTTAGCTAGGCATATGGCAAATTTAAAAATTCTATTATCTAGATACTCTGGCAGTTTGATGTACCATAAAACCTAGTTCTAGCCGGCAGAGTATAGGTAGAGACGTATGTACAGCTTTTAAGCGAGGTCTTGAGAGATGTCCTATCTTCTCCTCTGGCTGAGTGTAGCCCTTCCATGAGCCACTCACACAGACAGGAGGAAAACACAGAGACACAGGAGCCATCAGACAAGGAGCAAATCTGTTCATCCCCGACTGCCTTCTGCAGGCTGTTGCGCAGGGGAAAAAGGTACTTCTGTTCTTTTGTCTAATAAAGAATCCTGCCACGTACCTGCTAAATAGAGAGCCTTTGCCAAAAGAGCAGCCAGCACAGAGGAGAGGGGGGACAGAGGTACAGAGATGAAGTGGTCTTGATACATTGAACTGGGCACTTCTAGCCTCTGTAATTACATAAACAATCATTCTCCTATTGCTTGAGCCATTTTATGCCACTATAACCAAAACAATTCTGCTCAAGTTGCACAATGAACTCACTAACTTACAGATATGGCAAAGAGCGCAGAGATTTTAACCTGGCCAAAGTGAAGTCACCCAGGCAGGAAGAAACGACACAGTGAGACTGCAGCGGAGTTGGCATGCACCTCAGGCCGGGATCAGCCGCTGAGCCAACTTTCTGTTTAGGGAGAGCCAGGGAGCTCTGCTCTGCGCCCCCAGACCTAAGGGAGCACTTCTTCAGGAGCCATGGGATTGTGCTGGGAGCCCAACAGCTGAGAAGCCAAGAAAGGGGTGACAGGAGCGAGCAGGAAAAGGGCGTGCAGCACTCACCCCAGCACATGCTTGGCGATCACGTCCACCTTCTCTGACATGGTGCTTAGTTGAGCTCGGCCCACCGAAGGGCGAGTCCACAGGTAAGAATATGTCGGGGAGACCAAATCCTGCAGGCGGCAGACATGACCCTGGGGAAGGAGGCAGTCAATGCGTCACAGGGGACAGGACTCCAGGCACAAGGAGATGGGAGGGAATGGCTCGATTTCCCCACCCCCTGACCCACACCTGTCGAAGCAAGATGATCCTCTCCACGTACACTGGGTCGAGCACATCCCTGTCTTGCAGCTGGGTCCCGAAGGCCTCTTCCACCAAGGCCTGCAGCTTCCTCACCAGCTGGGGCCTCTGGGTCTCACTGCTCACCAGCCGGCAGAGGTGCAGCCTGTGGGACACGTCAGGAGTCGCCTTGCTGTGGGCTTCTCCAGCCCACTTACATGCTCCCCTCCAGGAAAGCACCTCTACCCGCTCAGCGAAGCAGGAGCTTCTCTGCATTTATAAGGGGCCTGCCCAAGACTTTACAGACAGCCTGAGAGGCCAAGCAACCTACAAACATGCACTGTTTCCAGTGTTTTAAAAATTGTAGCAAACTTCTTTTTTCACTGTACGGGGATTAAATTCAGGGGTGCCCTACCACTGAACTACACACCTGCCCTTTATTTTTCAACAGTCTCACTCAATTGTTGAGGGGAGGCTGAACTTGCCATCCTCCTGCCTCAACTTCCCCAGTAGCTGAGATTATAGGCACATGCTGTGATATCTGGTTCTTTCTCTTTTCAAACAATTTTTTCATTTCACAGTGCTGGGGACAGAACCTGGGGCCCATGCATGCATACTCCTACCACTGAACAGTACCTAACCCAGCCCAGTGGCTGGTGCTTTACACCAGGAAGACATTGCATGAAAAGGAGTTCTGGCTTCACTCGGGAAAGAAGATCTGGCTGCCAAGCACTCCCCTACTCCACAGCTCGACTAGACCAAAATAGGCCAGGAGCCAGGTCGCCAGCCCTGTGCTGCTGGTCTCTCGCCTGGCTCGCTTCCTCCTCTGCAGTATCCATCTGGTCTCTACAGGTACCTAAGTTTACAAAGTGGAATCTGGGGGTGTCTGTATATTAGCCTTATTTAAACCACGGGTTTGGCACCAAGGAAAGGTCACAAATATGCATTCCTAAGATTCAGAGTAGCTTGTTTGAACTAAACTAAGCTTATTTAAACAGTTTAAAAGTTTGGGTTTTCTTATCAGTGTATATTTTCTCCCTTTCAGAATTTGTTTTTAGACAAGGTCTCACTACACAGTTCAGGACAGCCTTAAACTCACTATGTAGCTCAGGCTGGCAATGATCCTCCTGCCTCAGTGTGCACCACTGTCACACCTGGATTTTCTTTCGAGATGGAGTTTCAGCTGGGCATTATGTCACGTGCTTATAATCACAAGAATCAGGAGGCTGAGGCAAAAGTATTGCTAAGTTTGAGGGTGCTCTGGACCATACCATATAAAGAGCCTCACAATTCCTTACAATTGGCATATCAAATATCTATTCCTCAAGGACATCCTAAAGGTAAATGCAATGAGAACAGAATAAACAGTAAATTCAAGGCTGGCCTAGATTATACACTGAGATCTCAAAAAAAAGGTGAAGGAAGGGCTTTTTATGTTGCACAGTCTGGCCTCGAACTCATGACGTCCTGTCCCAATCTCGTGAGTAGGTAAGATGACTGGAATGCACCACTGCACTCTTGCATCCGAAGTTCTTATATTTTGGGAGCTTTTTTGGACACAGGGTCCCATTATGTAGCGTAGGCTAGGCTTGAGCTTACTTACCATCCTCCTGCCTCAGCCTCCAGGGTGCTGTGCGACTCAGACCGGGCAACAGTGATTTGAACTGTAACCATATTTGGAGATTTCAGAGTGAGAACTACTTGAAATACCAAGTGTTTGAAATAAAAACTTGAGAGGCACCATGGCACACCTCTATAATCCCAGCACTCAGGAGGCTGAGGCAGGAGGATTGCCATGAGTTCAAGGCCAGCCTGAAATGCATAACAAGACCCTGTCAAAACATACACACACAAACTTGAACCTGTGGACAGTGCTCATCACTGTGCTGGTTGCATGGACAGGAAGTCATTCTAAACCAAAGTGTCCTTTTTGTCTTTGGGAGCTAACAAAATCCCTGAGGGGCTGGCCAGGAACATAACGGGACTGATAAAGTGGGCCCTACCACTTACTGAGCACTTTCTACATGCCAGGGCACAGCAAGACATTTCTACACAACTTTTACACCTTAATAATCACTCAAATGGGGAACTTCTCTTAGCCCTATTTTCAAGAGAAAACTGAGACCAAAGAGCTTAGGTGGCTTACCTGTGGTCACACAGTGTCAGATAGCTGAGCCACCAGCCCCTCTGCTGTGATGAGCTGTCACAGCGCAAAGGCCCTCTTCCCCAGGTCTCCTCACCTGTTGAACTCTGGGAGCTTCTGCAGGTCCAGCAAGGCTGAATGGCAGGTGACGCGAGTCAGGTCAAACTGTGCGATCAGCTCAGGCAGGGTCCTGCCCATCTGGTTCTCTGTAAGTGAGACCACCAGCTGTTCAGCTTCCTGCCTCCCTTCGTCTTTCCACTTCTGTTTGCTTCTCTTTTTGAGATGGACACCTAGAGTTTGCTATGATGCCCAGGCTGCTCTCAAATTCCTGGACTCACAGCGTTCTTCTACCTCAGCCTCCTGAAGGCTAGCATCAGAGTAAGCATCAAGTGTACCCTTCCCTGCATTTCTGTGGTCCTGGGAATTGAACCCACTCTGCTATTAAGTTACATCCCCAGTCCCTCTCATTTCTAACTATAGGGTTGCCTTGCTACATTATCCAGGCTGACCTCAAAACTGAGATTCTTTTGCTTCAGCCTCCCAAGTAACTGGGATTACAGATGTGTGCCACTACACTTGGCTCTGTCTACTCTTTTGCTTTATAGAGATGAGATCTTGCTATGTAGTTCAAGCTGTTCTAGAACTTTCCATATAACCCAGGCTATTCCCTAACTCATGACCCGCTCGCTTCAGCCTAAGCCTCACAATTCCTTACAATTAGCAGAACAAATACCTATTCCTCAAGGACACTCTAAGGGTAAATGCAATGAGAACAGAATAAATAGCAAACAGACTATCAGTACCATATTTTCAGAAATTCCTGTCACATACAGCCATCCTAATTAATGTTAATTCTTCCAAGTTAGGACTCTACCTTTGGGCTAAGTTTAACAGGTGTGGCTTAGAATTACCCAGTCACGGCAACATCAGTACTCCTGCTAGAACCTATACCTGTGGAACTGCAGTCACCAGAGGAGCTGTGCTTCTATGCCCATCGTGGGTAGGCTGAGCTGGGCCTTCGCTTAGAGCTCAGCGAATCTTAACGGAAGTGGGAGCCTGTTCCCACTTTCATGCCTACAGTTTTCACTGTTTAGAGCCCAGCACCATTATGCTGCCTGGATCAATAAACATTTGTTGAGAATAATAAGCTAGTCTAAGATCACGTGGCTGGCGGGGCAAAGCTATGACTGCCAGCCAGACCCACTTCTACCAACATTCCTGTTGTGCGCTGCTATCCTTTGCCACACTGCTCAGGTGAACGGGTACCTGCAAACCCTGAGCCACAGTTTGTGATGATGTCGAGCAAGGCATCAGGCAGAAAGCCGGCGGCAGCAAAATGCTCCAGGAAAATGTCCCCTTGCCTCTTGGACAGCTTGCTGCCATCCCTATTGAGAAGTAGGGGCAGGTGGGCAAAGAGAGGTGGCTGCCAGCCCAGTGACTGGTAGAGGAGCAGGTGCTTGGAGGTGGAAACGAGCCATTCGGAGCCCCGTAGCACGTGGCTAATGCCCATGTGGTGGTCGTCCACCACGCAGGCCAGGTGGTACGTAGGGAAGCCATCACTCTTCAGGATGACTGGGTCCCCCTCCACGCTGCCCACTTGGTGCCGACTCCAGCCATATATGAGGTCCTGGAATGCTGGCGCTTCCTCCTCTAGGCGGAAGCGGATCGCAGGCTTGGGGTTCTCGGCCCGCTTCTGGGCCACTTGCTTCTGGCTCAGGTTCCGGCATCGATTGTCATACCTATTAGAAAGCAAAGCAACACAGTAGCTAAGAGAACTGTTGCTGGACCTTTGTGCCTGTCAGCTCTATGACCTGAGTACATCTTTTACTTCTGTGTGTGTGTGGGAGTGGAGGTTGCACTCAAGACTCTGTGCTTGTGAGGCAGACATGTTGTCTGAACCACATCCCTGGCCTAGTCACTTACCTCGCTGAGCTGCCTCCTTGGTTAGGAATAGGCGAATAAGGCTGTTGTGTGGAAAAACTAAGTGACATAAACTTAATGTGGCAGACACTAAGGTCTGCCTACCAGCTAATCATTCATCCCTTTCCTCTTGCTAATGAGCAAATGGCAAAAGGCTTAGACTGAGGGGCTGGATTGTGATGTTAGTAAATATTGCAATCCCATCATCTGATGTCAGTGACCAGGGCATGGAGGAATATAATCATATCCTACTCATGTAAGCAAAGTACACTTATAGGGTAGGGAAGGGCTAAGGTTCTGGGAAAGGTCTTTCCAAATGAAGGTAACAAAGAGCTGCAAAGGCCAGGGATTTAGCTCAGTGGTTCCAGCATTTGCCTGGCAAATATAAGGTCCCAACTTTGATAGTACCAAAAAATAAAACAACAAAAAAAGAAAGACCTGCAGGAAAGATAACTTCCCTTTTCAACTGTTCCTTGGTGCCTGATCCACAGAAACAGTGAGGCAACAAAGGTTGGAGGTAACGTGTGTGTGTGTGTGTGTGTGTGTGTGCATGCATTAGTGAGCTTTTGTGCTGCTGAGACACAATCCAAGACACCCACAACTTAAAAGGTGTTTTTGTTTTTAGAGGGTCTCACTGTGTAGTTCAGGTCAGCCCAAACACACAACAATCCTCACTCCTGAGTGCTGGGGTTAATTTTAACTTGGCTCACACTTCACGGGGTTCTACCCATGCTCATCCAGCACAAATGTAGAAACATGACAGACACCAGAGGGTGCAGCGAGCAAAGACACCCCTTCAAAGCAGCCCGGAGGAAGGGGCAGGGCTGGGCCATACGCCTGTGATTCAGACACACCCACGGTGTGCACCAATCCCTGGGCATCTCCCATGCCAAGCCAGGGGACACAATCAAGCTTCACCATCACCCAGATCACATAGATATCTCTGTCGGGTTTGTGCTCTTACCGGGGTGTCTGATGGTTCCTCAGG